>CAXKVX010001074.1:0-159393 GCA_964058865.1 Eleocharis quinqueflora
ATCTAAAATCAGAACTTGCTTATATCGGATATTTCCTTATTTGCAGAATATTGTCGTATTAAATTGTGTTCTCCAGGGACCAATAGCATAATTGTATTATTCGGATAACTTTATATAATTTAGATCATCACTAAATCATAAAGTTATTAATACGCATTCTACACATTAAAGGCCCCACTTCTCATGACACATATTGAAACCCGTAAATAATACTTAATTTGATCACTTTGTAACGGGTCTGATTAAATAATTGACAGTCCATTATTCAATATATATTTATATCACATATAAGTCCATATATTATTGTAATTAATTAAATTAATTCCAACATCGATAACTTTCAAATCTTGGTCGGGTCGAGCGAGATCGGATCGATTTCGGGTCGGGTTGCACCTACAACTTTCGAGTATTATTTTTAGTTTTTAAGTTCAATCAGACAAGATCAAGTCACATTATTGAATTGTGTTATTAAATATTGACATTCTCTGATGTTAATTTGTTAGTAAAATCAGATTATGATGTAGACAAGATATGATTAGATCGATTTACAAGTTATATCAGGTCAAATCGGGTCGAGTCAGGCTCCGGCTCGAGTCCTCATGTGTCGCTTCATCTCAGGGCGAATCGGGTCGGGCTCGGGTCGCTAATGTGAAGCTTCATCTCGAGTCGAGTCGGATCGAATTAGTTTGACTTTATCAAAATATCAGATCGCGTCGGATTCAAGTCCGTTCGAATTGGACGAATTTCTCGAATCGGATCAGATTTTGCCACCTCCGAATCTAGAAAAGACCTCTCAATGTTGATGCGTCGCCGTCGTCGTCACTTTTAGCACTAGTCTATACAGTTGTCGCCGCTTCTTCTATGAAAATCATTATTTTGAAATCTTTTTTCACATAATCACATTTTATTCCCTCTCTCTGTCTCGGATAATAAGCACATAAAATCAAATGAAAACAAATAAAAAGCCAAAAAAATAAAGAGCCGAAGACAAAAAAAAAATATAAAACAGAGAGAAAAATAAATTAAATTTAAAAGGTTTGAGTTTGATGTTGATTGGTAAAATTGGATAGACAGGTTTGATTTGGATTTTTGATTCTACGATGCATTCAATTCAAGATTGTTGAAATCTGATTTGACAGTTTGCACGTGTTGTTAGCATGGGATTCAATGTGTTATATCTTATATTCTTATATGTCTGACATTTTGTTGTCTGAATATCTGATGTTTGCACAACATGACATGATAAATGATATAATTGTTTGCTTATATATTGTTCTATTGTTAAAATTTGTTATGAAGAAGTTATGTCGTAACATATTCAGACTCCGGTTACTGAACTTTATAGTTGACTACGTTTTATTTTTGTTGTTTGTTGTTACTGAAATTAATTTATATTAATAAAAATTAATTTATATATGTTTATAAATTTTCATGTAAAACTTTTTTGTACTTATTTAAAACTTCATCCTCAGAAGTATCAAAGTAACTGTTATCACACTACGTAAAAAAAGAGCTTTAGCTCCGTTCATTTATCACCGATTGATATAGAAAACCGACAAAAACAGTATTATCACCGATTGGTCGTGATCACGTGAGCTGATCTCTCTCTTTTAATGAAAAGGCGAGGCGACCTGAATTGAGTTGTTTCACTTGTTTGCACTATGTGCTCTATGTATGGAAAGGTTATAATATGGTCTTGTTGGCGTTGGTGATCTGGTCTCATTTGGAGCTTATTATTATATTATCATATAATATTATAATAATAATAAAATTCACGCGCACTTTTGTAATATGTATAGGTTAGGTTTTTTTATTCTCTTTTGGTAGGAAAAGGAATACAACACAAGCCGTGTGGTGTGGTGTGGTGTGACCGTGTCGACCACGCGAATTGGCTAATTTATTGGGGGCAGGTGCATGGCATTTGAGTGAATGAATTATGAATATGAATAAAATTTCATTCAATAGATGAGGAAATTTGGTGGCTGGTCTTCAATCTTTATCAATCATCATGTGTTTTTTTAAGAAATAAGTGCAAATGCAGACATGCATGCATGCAGTTGCAGGTGAGGCGACTTAAAGGCACTTCCACTTGCACTTGCTTGCATTTCCAACACATTAATGGCTTTACTTTATGGTGGCCTAGATCTAGAGGGGGCAGAACCCGACTCGAACTGACAAACTCGTCCGATCTGGACTAGCCTGATATGAACCGAAATTTGAAAATGATCCGACATTAGATGATTCGATATCTGATCCGACCTGATTTGAAATGACCCGAAACCTAAAAAGACCCGATATTAGATGACCTGATATTCGACCCGACCTGATTTGATATGACCCGAAATCCGAAAAGATCCGACATCAAATGACTCGATATTCGACACGACTCGAACCCTGAAATGACCCGAGATCACATGACCTGCTGACCTGAGCTGGCCCGACATAACCCGCAATCTGAGATGATCCTACACTAGATGACCTGATACTCGACCCGACCTGACCCAACATGAGCTGAAATCCAAAATTACCCGAAAGCCGACACCGGATGGCTCAGAACCTGACCTGATTCGACATGACCCAAAACTCTAATGGTCCTTTTGACAAATTAAGAAATAGTGCTAAAAAAGTGGTGAAAAATTAACATGAAATTAGTCATGTCAGAAGCACACATATTCATAATTATTTATAAAACTAAACCACATGTATGATATTTATGAGTGCCACTGTATGTATAACTGTACAACAATATGAAATGATGTCCTTCTATTTTGTGACAACATTTTTTTCCTAATTTAGTATTACATGATGTAATGATCCCTTGTGAATAACATGAACAGTAGCCATTGTGTTCAAAATGCTACTTGATATAGATATGAATGTGGTGCATTTCATAAACTTACCAAATTCGATCAAAACTTGAATAATTAAATAATTTGAAAATCAAGACGACCTGAAATAAGAGAATTTGAAATCGAATCCGATTGGAACTCGATTGGAACCCGAAAGACTCGAAACCTGAGAATACCTGAAATGAAACAATGAAAATCCGATCCAATTCGAACCCGAAAGACCCGAAATCCAAAAAATATCCAAAAGGAGATATAGAAACCCCACCCGATTCGAACCCGAAACCCGAGAATACCTAAAATTAGATAATTGAAACCCGATCTAACTCGAACCCGAAAGATCCGAAACCCGACAAATATCAAAGCATGATGACCTGATACCCAACCCGACCCGACCAGACCAAACTCATGACCCGATAATCTCTTTAAGTCAAATTAACTCGGCCCGACCCGACCCGAACCCGAACCCACCTAACCCACCCGATTGCCACTTCTACCCGACCCAATTCAAACCCGAAAGACCCGAAATCCAAAAAATATCCAAAAGGAGATATAGAAATCCGACCCGATTCGAACCCGAAACCCGAGAATACCTAAAATTAGATAATTGAAACCCGACCCAACTCGAACCCGAAAGATCCGAAACCCGACAAATAGAAATATCAAAGCATGATGACCTGATACCCGACCCGACCCGATCAGACCAAACTCGTGACCCGATAATCTCTTAAAGTCAAATTGACTCGGCCCGACACGACCCGAACCTGAACCTACCTAACCCTCCCGATTGCCACCTCTACCTAAACCATGTTATGTACTTATGTTATCTATCTGGCAAAATTATATACTCACAATCTAATCTAATTTACTACAATAAAGTAATCGTTCTGATTCCGATCTCATGTGCGTCAAATGACAAATTCAAAATAAAAAGTGAAATGTTTTTGCCCATGTAAATCTCTTACAGTGTGGGTCAGATTATTGTAATTTGTAAAGTACATGTTTTCTGATTTTGAATCATTTATAATAAAATTAATTTGGACAGTCAAAATAGGTACTAATATCAAATTTTGGGTCTCTTCCAACCGTCGGTGATTAATTAATAAAATTGTCAATTATAATTAATAGTCAGAAGACAAACTATATAAGTACATAAATGTTAGGAACATCCAACCAAACCTCTATAGTTTTGATATATTAAATACTTTTGCAATGATTTCCTACTAACCTTAGATTAATTTCTTTCTAGATGACTTGTGGCAGCCACGCTTCATATTAAAAAAGAATATAAACAATGTGGGGACAAGCTAGTTATTATAGACTTATAGCAGAATTTTTTTTCTTGTGTGATTCTAAAAAAATAAAAATTACATTTACGACTCTATTTTCAAATATTTGACATTCATTATTCTATTTTACTGCGTTCAGTGTTCAAAAGTGTTTTCTGAATGCATGCGTTTAGAAATAGAAGTCACCCGAGTTTACGAAGAAAAAAAAATACCAAGTACTTTTGAAATATGCGTTCACGTCTGAACGTAGCGTCTGAACGTGCTTCCAGACGTGTCGTTCACAATGTTGCCTGAACGTAGCGTTCAGACGCGACGTTTAGACGTGAACGCATATTTGAAATTTTGCATCATACTTAATCATTTTTGTCGTTTGTTTTTTCAGCGCGAACGCACGCATTTAGTCTAAATACTGAACGCAGAAAAATAAAGTCACAACCATCAAATATTTGAAAATAACGTCATAAATGTAATTCTCAGAGAATCAGACAAAAAAAAAAATTCCTTATAGCACCATAACCTTTCCAATGATTTCAGGTTATTTATTGCTAGCTGGCACGTGGACCCTACTTGTCAAGTCTTTAGATTTTTTTTCTTATGAATTCAGATTTTATGTCAAGTCTTTTGGAAAGCATTTTCCATGTATTGATTGGTGGGTACAAATTACATTATTATATTTTTCAAACTAGTAAGAACCACATAAACAGAACATTTTTCCTCTGACGTACGATTAAAGTATACTAGAAATTACATTCTCTTTTTTGCCATATAGTTCAAAAGAGGGATCGGATAATCATAATTTTAAATAATTACAAAATTATTATAATTTTTTTATTTTTAAAGGTCAAGCTATTGATTCAAATCGTTGAACATGATCTCCACAATAAAATATCCTCCCAAATCAATTTTTACATTTTTTTTTATTTTTTACTATTTATTAAGATGTGTACAAAATTCAATGGTTCACGTTATTGTAACTTTGTCATATTTTTACATCCATTTTAATAAATAGTAAGAAAATAAAATAAATATAAAATTTGATCCGAAAGTGTATTTTATTGTGGATATCATGTTTAATGGTTTGGATCAACCATTTGAACTTCAAAAATGAAAAAAAATGATTGTGATAACTTTGTGATTATTTAGAGTTATGGTCATCCGATCCCTCCTCATAGTTCAATGATATATAAATTGGAAACAATAATTTAACTTTTAAAGCGTTGGTAATTATTTTTTCGCCATCTATTCAGTATTCAACATATTATAATCCTTCGAAAAAAGTTTTTTTACCTTGGCATAGCAAGTATTAAATTGGTAAGTATTATTTGTTTTTTGCCCTTTTCAGACCAAGTAAATATAATACTTTCTAAGGAATATACTGATAATAAATTGCAAGCAAAAGATGAATAGTTGTTATTAAGATTTTAGAAGGAAAAATGCATTTTATGAAAAAATTTCGTAAGAAAATTTATGAAAGAGATGTGAAGGTGACTAAATTTGAAGATATATTAAAATTAAGTGACTAGAAGTGAATAATTTAACGTTCAGTCACCAAATAAAATTTACAAAGTACACTGAAATGAATAATTGCATGCTCTAAGAAATCAAATTAATTTTGCCTCTTGATCTTTTGATTTTGAATAATTGTTCATATTGAATTCATCTAGGGAATCAAATTTTGTGATTTTTTTAGTTTTCTAGCTATTTTGTAAATATTTTTGAAAAACGATTCTAAAAAGAACATTTTTAGATATTAAATAGAGTTTTAAAAATATTTTAGGAAATAGTTAGAAAACTAAAAAATCACGGAATAATGATTTATGGTTGTTTTCACGTTATCCATACTTTTTCTCTCTCCCCCTTTCTCTTTATTTACATATATATATATAGAGGAGAGATCGGTAGCTGCCATCAATTTCGTAGTCGCTCGCAACTGCTCCGTCATACCAAGTGTAAATGGTCGATCCGAATCGTTGAAAATACTCCATACTAATGTAGACTTGGAGACCAAATTTTATATATTTTTAAATTTCTTTACTATTTTATCTGAAGGGTTGAAAATTGAATGTTTGTAAATCGTTAGATAAATAAATTTTCAATCCATCCGATAAAATAGTAAACAAATTCAAAAAAAATGTAAAATTTGGTTTTCAAGTCTATATTAATATGGAAAATATTTTGAATGGTCCGGATCAGTCATTAACATTTGCTACCATGGAGCGGTTGCGAGAGGTTGAAAGTTTGGCGGTTACAGATCCCTCCTCATATATATATATATATATGTATATATATAAAGAGTAGGAATCCATAGTCGTCATCCATACTGTAGCCGCCTGCAACTGCTCCATCATACCAAGTGTAAATGATTGATCCGGACAATTGAAAATATTCTTCATACTAATATAGACTTGAACACCAGATTTTATATTATTTTGAATCTTTTAAATTTTATCGGATGGGTCGAAAATTAAATGTTTGTAAATCATTAGATACATAAATTTTCAATCCATTCGATAAAATATTAAAAAAATATAAAATTTTGTCTCCAAGTCTATATTAGTATAGAGAATGTTTTCAACTGTCCGAATCGGCCATTCACATATGCTATCATGGAGCAGTTGCGAGTTGTTGGAAGTTAGGCGTCTACAAATCCCTCCTCATGTATATATATATATATGTTACCGTGCTATTCAAAGTAAAAAAAGTGTTTTACTTCGGCATAAAAAATCATACATCGACAACTTAAATGACTGATCTAAGTTGGTCAACACAGTTAAGACATCAAAATCTCCTATGCTTTTTGAGCGCATTTTAAGTTTTGTAGCTATGCTTTTTGAATTTTTTGAAAGTGAACAAAAATAGTGTTATTTTTAATTATTAAACTGTGTTATTTTTGCTCATTTTTCAAAAATTCAAAAAGCATATTGATGTCAGAATGCCAATACACATTCATGTCTATTTCTAACCCTAAACCCGCTCAAGTCTCAAATATCTCGTATCTCTCTCCTCTTCTCTATAAATCCTAGCTCGTTGTTTCTCTCTTCTCTGCCCCCCACACTTATTCTCTCTCTCCTCCCCACCAAGCCAAACATCTCTCCGACTCTCCCCCCTAATGCTCCTTTCTCAAACCTTGCTGTCGTTCGAGCCTCGCTTGTTTCAAATCTGTTACACTGGAGCGTGCTCCTTTTCAATTTGTCTTCAAGGGTAGATATTTTTTTTTGCCCAGATCATGATTCTATCTTTTTACAATCTCTCTTATGCATTTGATTTGGGATTTGAGATTATTAAGAAAGAAATAGGAGTGCTAGCATAACATGAAGTGTTATGACCTACGATCACTCGATTCGTAGCGACTTAACAAGACATGGGAGAAATTAGAAATGAAATGAGACGATCCAGTCACTTTCTTATGGTATATTTCAAGACCTATGGAGGTTTGTTATTTTGTATCTTCTCTATACCTTTTATATGAAGTCATGATATCCTCACTCCCAAATTTTGATTTTATGTGCTATTCTTGTAGGTTTGTCAAATAATTCCTTATAAAAAGTATGGAAATATTCTTATGTTTAGGAAGAGATTGACTGCTCCTCCAAAAAAAATGACACAAGTCTTGCTAGTTTATGTCCATGCCATTGCATTGGGATGTTGCTCCTAATGCCAACATACAATTATGGTACCATCACATAAGTATATATTATTTCACTTTCAGTTGAAGCTTCTTCCATTCTCCAACATACAAGAAACTGAGAGGCAATATTTAAGTTGTGTGTTGTTTTCTTATGAGATAGCATATATAAGTGAATTTTTTTTCTGTGTATGCTACTTTTCACTTCTAATTATGTTTATGCACCATTTTGTGCTTGTTAGGAAGCTAGCTGGTCCACTCACTATCATGTATTATATGATGAAAATAGTTTTCTAGCTCCCAAATAAGTATATATAGTTTCACTTTTAGTTGTTTATGATTTGGATAGTGCATACTTTTCAGAAGCTCTCTCTATTATAAATTAATTCATTTGATTTTCTTCTTTTGGCTTTGCAAATTGTATACAAGGATAGTTATCGCTATAGTTCAAGACCATATTCTTTGTTGAAGTACTCTCAGAAGCAAATTGATGCATCAAGAATGATGTGATATACAAGAGAAAAATAAAAGGATGGAGAAATAGTGGTGTCAAAATCATATTTCTTTCCTTGAAGTATTTGGTCACCATCGATCCTTCAAAGTGTTGCTTTACATAGTTGCAGAAATGTGGTACGTTCAGAAAATATTATCTCCCTTTCTACTTGCAAAAAAAAAAACATGATATTTTTTTGTCACTTGTTTGATATCACAGGTGATTAATTAATGAGGCATGAGAGTAGTCATCACTCGATTCTTAGCGAATTAATGAGACATGGAAGAAATGATAAATGATAATTGTACAATACATGATAGTCATGACATGAAATAATATTGTAATCCAACTAGATATGTAATTATTTTGGTTTAACTAATGTCATTGATATTATTATTAATTATTTTATTCTTGATTGATGATTTTTTATGTATTCAATGATCTGAATGCATGTGTAATCATGTTTGATTAATGTGGATGACATGATATGGATGTTTTATTAATTGTTGTCTACATCAGGTTGTATGTGTGTGTGTGTGTGTGTGTATTAGTGTTACTTATGGCGAGTTAGCAAGTTGTTAGAATTGAGACTTAGGAAAAAGACTAAGATCAAGTGCTAGGACGGAAGCATTTTTAATAACAATTACAATTAAAGCTTTTATACCTTAATCACCAAGCTAAAATTTCAGCAAGCAAGTACTAAGAGCAATTGACCAATTCAAAAATAACAAAGTGCAATAATAGTAAAGAGATAGAGTAAAGAGCAATAGCAATCAAGAAAACACAAGAACATGCGATATGACGTGGTTCGGCCTACAAACAGACTAGGCCTACATCCACGGAGCTCCTGGAACCAAAACTTCCTTCCGAGATCGATTTCACTAAGCTATAAATGTTCTTTATAATTGCGGAACATATCTTTGGTTTCTTCTCAATAAGCAAATCAATCTTAGGTTCCTAAATCTATGCAAGAGGCTACACCACTCTACAAGGTAAATCTGATTGACTACATAATCAATGACAGGGATGCACTACTTGACAAAACAAATGTAGTGCATCAAAGGCTAGAAACTAGCAAGAAAAAAAGTGTTCTCGGATTGACAATTAGACAATAGAAGCTATTCTAAATCTTTCAGGTTAGGCAGCTGTAAGAGAAGGCTCTAATGCTCTTTCTGGTGCTCAATTGAAAGCTTGTAGGGGTTTCAAATGTCTTCTAGGTTCGTATCCCCAATGTATATATAGGCTGAGCACTTCTTGGAGTCTTGGAGTCTTGAAAATGGCCTCATGCGTTACAGATCTCTATGACGTGTACAAAACTCGTTATAACGGGTTGGTATCTTTCTAGAAATGCCCTTCTGTGCTTCTTTGATTGACTTATGGGCCAACTTGAGTAGGAATCCGCTACAACGGGTTGGGAACCCGTTACAATGCCTTTGTGATGCATCACAACAACGCATGGTTGTTGAAATCCCTTCTATGCTCAGCTCTTCTCCTTCTAACCTGTTGTGACGTGTTGGGCATTTGTTATGACGGGTTTGGAAAGCGTTACCCTAACGCATGACTCTGTGAATGCCATCTAGGCCTGCTTTTGAAGTCTTTGAGTATGTCCTGACTTGTATAAGCATATGTGATCCTTTGCAGCACCATGGTATACCTGTGTTAACCTGCATCCCAACAAAACTCAATTGTGCAAAGTTAGTACTAATTTGTTTTGCAAATTGTCAAACAAGAGATGAGTTTAATCCAACACTAGCCACGTTAGCAGCAAAAATTTCTAAAAGCGTTGTTGTTCTACGACAGGTATAAACAAGAGATGAGTTTAATCCAACACTCTATTTTTTGATAATAACTGCCGCAAGCATCTCACCCGATAATGATTCTCCGTGGTAAAGACGTCATGTGTATAAAATGGAACACATAAAATTATAAATTCTGTAGACTATGGAACGCAACAATTTCCAATTCCGTATTAAAAATATTGAAATATTTAAATTATCAAACTTTCAGTTAAAAAAAATGTTGACTCTTTTGTAACGACTAATGAGTAAAAGATTGAGAAAGTTGTTTTTTTTGGAATAATTAGCAGATTAGAGTCGATACAAACGGCATGGCATGTGTGATGTGTAAGAGCAGTAGAGCACATGACGCGGGGCATCCCTTCATTGCTCTGAAGTCTGAACACTATCATTATGATTTATGAATCAGGCACTAGCTAATGCCTACTATTCCACTATTCTACTATTCTGCTATTCTACTATTATGATGTAGTGATGTCAGACGGCAGCTTTTTTGGTTAATTTTGAAAACTAGTAAGATGTCGCGATGCGGTGAAATAAATAATATTATAATATTTTTCGTGTTTTTCATAATAAAATATATGCAAGATTTAATATCTAATTAATCAATTATTATGTTGATATATATATTTTTTTATATTTTCGATTCATAAACTTTAAAGTAGAATTTAAAAAAATAAAACGTGGTCAAGTTTCTTTCTCAAATGTCTATTTTTGAAAATTTATGTTGATTTATTGCTATATTTCTGCATGGTTATAAATATTTGACCTTTACTTTCAAAATTTACACAAAGATCGTAAATAGCAATATCAAAAATAGCAAGACATATGTCAATAATAAATGTTACAGAATATCGTGTCTCCATGAGAAGATATTATATGCTCTTATTATGGTAAGATAATTGAAAGTCTAAAATTGAACAGTTGTGATCGAAAGAAATGAAAATCTCACGCTCTGTATTGATCTGAGAGGTGAATAGAGGTTTGGAGTCAAAAACTCCAATCTCTTTTTATTAGTAGTAAGGATTGTACTAATAAAATTAGTTAAGGAGTGGAATTTTTCGATTGAATGATCATAACTGTAGAAAAATTATCGATTGGAACTTGAGTTTATTGTCGAACGGTAGAAAATCTACGGTTCATCGATTGCTTTTTTGAGTTTTGAACATCTAATTATAATTTTGACCATACATATAAAATTATTACAATTTTGATTATGTATAGAAAAACATTTTGCCTATTTAATTATAATTTTCTATTTAAATATAATTTTGTCTTTTTGTTTCCAGTCCACACCAGTCGCAGTATATATTCATTTATATTTTGTATTATCAATATGAGTGGGTCTAATTTAGAGAATTTTTTGTCAAAATTATAATTAAATGTCCACAATTTTTTGCTATTTATGATCAAAATTGTAATTAATTTTCTATACCTGATCAGAATGGTAAATAAAAGTCCAGAAAAAAGAAAAAACATCTCTGAACTGTAGAAAAACTACTGTTGCAGAATTTTTCAACAACAAAAAAAGAAAATTGTCGAACAATAGAATTTCTATCGTTCTGGCCAATGCATCTAAAAAACTCCGACTCTTGATTATTTTTTATGAGAAACATTTTGATAATTACCAAAAAACAATGCTGGTTGAACGAGATGGACAATTTATTAATTAATTTATTATTTGTGATTAAGCAAGCGATGCTAGTGCTCTTCGAAATTCGAATATTGTGTATTAATAGAAAAAAATAATGTACTCGTCCTCTCTGTAAAAACGTTGTCTTCTTTATTAAAACATTGCCTGCTAAAAAAGATCTTGATTCGGGCCTAGCGATTCGTATCGATCCATCTGTCGATATAACATATATATTAAAATAAAAAATCTGAATCCTCACCGTCTCACCCCCACCATGTGGGAATCGGATCTGGTGCTGCGCGGGACGGTGTAGCGCAGCACTTGAACCGTCCGATTTTCACTGATTGCATCAAAATTCGTGCCAAAGTATAAATGCTCCTTGATTTTCATCGTTGGCAGTCGATCGCGAGCTGACAGTCGATCCAGACTGTTCATTTGATATAGCGCGGTACTGCGCTACATCGAGTAAGATAGACATGCAACAAATTCTTCTATTTTTGTTTCTACCGGCGGATCTAATTACTACTGAATGATTAGGTATATAAGTGTAGTTAATATATAGCATGTCACCAGATCTACTATCTTCTATCTATATGAATAATTAATGTTATACTTTATTAATTATTGTAGATCAATGATACTATCTATCTATCTATCTTGTATTTTCAACTGCCCGGTAACAGCAGCTCCAAAATGATCCCATTCCCATAACAATGCAATGCTCTCCTCCATGTATCTGTATCTGTATTTGTATCTTACTTACAAAGCAACCAATCTGTACTTTATACAGAGATCCATGCTGATCTGATCAAACCAATCACTCACGGAAGCAGATTCTCTGCCGCGCAGCAGGAATGAACGTCCCAAATTTTCTGCGATGTAGACTACGAACAGTCCAGATTTGATTCAGAGGGTCTGATATTATAAAGTTTAGCTTACACGAATCTCGATGCAAATCAAAGACTGAAATTTACTGCGCAGCAGCATGCACAGTATTTGTGTTGCGCATTAGAAGATCTCATTCCAATCACCCACACTGTATCCTTGATATAGCTTCAATTGATTTCTAGCAGGCCTTGGCCTTCCTAGCTCTACTATTATGTACCATTCCATTTCACACACAAAAACCATGCGCACAATCAATGCATGGCATACACAAAATGTCAAAATACTGAGAAATTAGTACAAAAGTTGAATTGGTTATATTCTTAGTAGTATATATCATGGGTCAGGTTCAAAATTTGTACAGAAATCTGAAGCACATACCAATTTTGTAGCCTTTTAAGGTGCTTTTAATTAAGAGTGATTTAGGACAAATGTTCAAGTGTTTTTGTTGATTCTTTTGATTTGTTGAATAACAGAAAAAAAAAAAAATGCTGCTGGTAATCAATTAGAATTCATTGGAATCATTTGGAAACAAATTTCAATCTTGGAACTTTCTAATTTTTGCAGAGTTCCTATTAGATTTTTGTGATATAAACCCAATATATTTATGTAATGTAATCCGGCCCAAAAACAAAAACAACTAACTAGTAACGACAATTGGGATTATAAGGCCTTACAAACCTGGTCTTATTATCTTTCTACAAATTCTCCTGCACGCAGTGGCAGACCTATTCACAGAAAGCTCGAGCAAGTGTCAGGATTTGATTTTCAAAAAATGCGAAATTTAGTATTTTTTTTAATTATTTTTGTAGTGAAAAATGAGTTTTCAATGAAATTTTAGTGGGTTTGTGTCCGAGCTTGATCTCAATCTCAGTATCCGGACTTAGTTGTGTTCGAGCTTAAATAACCACTGAATCCGCCCCTGCCTACGCGCACTCCATACCTACTCGATAGACTATTATTATATTTATGTAATTCTCATTATATTTTTCATTTTTAGGGTTTTAGGTTTTAGACTTTTAGGCTTGCTTGCATTAATAATCTAAGTTTAGTTACAGTGCTGATTGTAGCTGGTACAACAAAACCAGGAAATCTAAAGACCGCATGCACCACCAATACTTAAGGTACTGCATAGTAGTTAACCAGATAAAATAAGCATCTAAAATGAAAAAAGTACTACATGGCTTGGCACTATCTAGTCTACTGATCTGTATGGATTCAATAATAACAAGAAATTTCGGATTCTTATTTGTTTGTGCTCCTATGATGAAGAAGTGAGGACTCAGCTGCTGAACAACAATATTACAACATCAAAAATAATTTAAAGGTTTCATGTAAATAGGTACTTTTATCTCCACTTAACTAATCTTTCCAACCTACACTGAAATGGAATTGAAATCAAGCAAAAAGGTGCATTTAGATAGATGTGAGATTCAAGTTGTAAGCACTAACCATACATGAGATTCCCATCTGCTGGTACTCCCATATAAAGTTGTAAGCACTAATAGTAACAGTGGAACGAAGCCATCTCTCCTGGAGCGCGGCCTCGACGGCTTTGGTGACGACCTCAGGCGAGCCTTCACTGTTGGAATTGAGACGTCTAATTCAGTCAATGTTTTTCGAACTACGTGTTATATGATTAATATATCAAATACTGTCACTAATATTATATGGAGTAACATAAGACATGCCATAAATGCGATTAATTAAGAAATGACATAATACGTATTTTGCTAAGTTTTGAATACAAATACATATAAAATTAAAGTGAATTAATTATAATTGTTGATAAACCAATTATGACTAATTTAACTAATGTTAGTGCTAAGATAAATGTCAGAAATATTGTTTGAACTAATTCAATCAAATTGCTTCAAGATACCAAACAAAAACAGACCAAACAACAAATCATTGCGGGTTGCAAGAATTCCTCGAGGGCCGCAAAAAATTGCTCCCAGTGGCAGATTTTTTACCCGGTTTGGCTGATTTCTTCATGACTTGTTGTGCAAATAATATCAAATTTTGTGTGCGTGTTTATAGCAATCATACACATATTTTGGAAAAGTTATGCAGAGAATATTGACATCGAAAATTTCTTAAAATATTTGTTATTAATTACGGAATATCTCCAAGATACGTTAGCACTAGTATTTAAGCACCGGATCTCCAAGCAATACCGGTGTGTGTTAGGTGTATATATTGTTCTCTCCATTAACGATAATTACCTTAGAGAAAAAGAAAAGAGCAATGATATTTGCTAGGAAGGACTCGTCAACGATCGTTCCTAGGTGTTGATCAACCGTCTTCATCTACTCGGATTTGCTTGAGTGGGAAAAGACGATAGGCCTTAGAAATGAAAAGTAAGTCTCGCTTCCGCTAATTTTAATATCTTAAATCTTGCACAAAGTTTTCTTGCAATTATTTAATTAGGAATTTGGTATTTTATTTGACTTTACCTAATTTGAAATTTCACCAATAAGTAGTATCAGAGTCACCTCTATGTGAGATTTAGGATATATGATTGTTTTTTGAAATTTGTATCGAATTTTAATTGTTGCAAAAGGGATTTATCAAATTTTTATTTGCTTTTTAATTATTTTAAGCATTTTTGAATTGAAATCTTGAATTTTATCTAATTCTTTGCTTTTCATGCGATTTTGAATAAATATCATTTGAGGTTTTGATTTGTTAATGTTTTTATTAAATGATTTCGCAAATAAAGTCGAAATTTATGAAAATATGCAACAATTACATATTGAAAATTCGAAACATAGGAAATTTCTGAAATGTTTGAAGCCCGCAAGGATTTCTTGCGGCTGCAAGCATGATGTTTGCACCCAAAATGAATTGACATGGTTTTCTTTGCAACTCGCAAGGATATTTGTGTGGTCGCAAATATTACAATTGAATTAACAGGTTTCTTTGCAACCCGCAAAAATTTTCTTGCGACAACAAGAATTTAAAAATTTGAAAAGTTTTGCGATATGTAAACAAACAACTTTGAATTAACAAGAAATGTTTGCAATTGCAAACTCTTTTCTTGCATCTGCAAGATTCATGCAAAATTGCACACTCAATTTGAACTGACAAGAAATTATTTGCGACCCGCAAAGGAATTATTGCGACCACAAAGATATGGTAATTATGTTACTTTTTCAGAATTTGCAGATATGGTTAACTTGAATTGTTCCCTGATCTTTAAAATCAAAATTACAACCACGGGTTCTAGAAGTAACTATAATAAATTATAATTAATATAGTTACCAAAAGTAATACTATAATTATCTTAATCAATTGTAAGATTTAGCGATTATATAATTAGTATTTAAAGCTAATAAAAGAAATATAAATATGCTAAAATTTAACGAAATTCCAATTAAGTATAATTCTATTTAGTTATTTTCTAAATAATGGTTATGTAAATATATATATATATATGAGCATGGCTAAAATAATATGCATAGTACATCCCATTTTGTACTATGCATATAGATATAGGTCATTAAATTGAGATTTAAGTTGCTCAATAAATTTTTCATATGAAAATATTGTAGGAAATTAAATTTCGTGATTTTTGGAGCTTTCTAGCTATTTTTTAAATATTTTTTAAAAACAGTCCAGATTTAATACTACAAAAGTGTCATTTCTGGGCTGTTTTTAAAAAATATTTAAAAAATAGCAATAAAGCTCTAAAAATCACGAAATTTTATTTCCTACAAGATTTTGATATGAAGAATTTATTGAGCAACTTAAATCTCAATTTAATGACCAAATTAAATACAAATGAGCGCATAGTACGTTATGTGGTGTACTATGCATATTATTTTAGCCATGCTCTATATATATATATATATCAAGCTTTTAAAAAACGGAGTTTAAACTTCAGTTAAACCGGTTTAACGGGAAAACTTGTCATGGCGTTAAGTTTTCAGGAAAAAACTTTTTTAACTGGTTTTCTGCAGTTTAACGGTTTTAACTCCGTTTAAACCGTGTAAATCCGTTAAAATCCGTTAAAATCAGGCCGTTTTAACGCCATTTTTTATTTTTTTATTTTTTTTATTTTTTTTTTGTGTTTTTGCTGGATGCTTACTGTAATGTACTTGGTGATTTGTCAACTTGTTGAATTAATTTAGTTTTTCAATTTTTTTTTACTATTTTATTAACTTGGGATTAGTTATTGTGAGCTTAGTCGGGTAGTTACTAGTGTTATGATGATGTGTTGATTGTTTGGGTACACTGGTCTTGTGTGTTATATTGATGCTGGCATGAGATATTATTATGTTGGTACAACTTACGCAATTGGATAGTGGAGGTTATAAAAAATACACATTTCAAAATAAATACATTCTAAATTCTAATTATTAAACATATCATATAACATCATTTATATTTTTAAACAATGAAAAAGGCAGCAATGCTAATAATAATGTTAAATATACTATATAATATATAGTTACATAGAGTCATACATATGACAAAAGTGTGTATGTTTGCACCATAATTTGGTCTAAAATAAATAAATAATAGACAAAAAATGGTTGGCCGTTTTTTAATTTAACTTCCGTATAATTTCGTTTTAACGTTAAACCGTTAAGCAACCACCTCACCGTTAAGGGCCGTTAAACGTTTTTTAAAAGCTTGATATATATATATATATATATAGAGTGAGGCTATGGTGTTCTGCAAAGCACGTGCTTTGCAATTGTGGATCATTGGATCACGCTTTGTGATTTGTGCCAACATGATATTCGAAGATCCAATGGTCCACAATTTCAAAGCACGTGCTTTGAGGAACACCATAGCCTCACTATATATATATATATATATATATATATGAGGGATCCGTAGCCGCCAAACTTCCAACCGCTCGCGATCGCTCCTTGGTAGCAAATGTAAATGACTGATCCGGACCGTTGAAAACATTATGCATATTAATATTGACTTGGAAATCAAATTTTACATTTTTTGAATTTTTTTTCTAATTTATCGGATGGATTGAAAATTTATTTATCTAACGATTTACAAACATCCAATTTTCAACCCTTCCGATAAAATAGTAAAAAAATTTCAAAAATATAAAATTTGGACTCCAAGTCTACATTAGTATGGATAATGTTTTCAATGGTCCGGATCAACTATTTACACCAAGATGACGTGTGAAGCATCCATCGGGACAACATATGTTCGAACAGTGGTTGAGTAATGAGGACCAATGGAAAAAATGGACTTGACATCGTTGGTTGACCATTATCTCAACATCTTTGTGACGAGCTTGTAAGGGTGTGAATGTGCCAAATTCGAAAAGTTGTGCTTCTTAATTATTTCCTCGGTGATTATGTTCTTCAACTTTTCAAATCAATGATTATGTTATACTTATTCCCATTGATGGAGCATTGAGTTTTGAAGATGGTGTGTCTCTTCCAACTCTTCTTCGTTGGTGGTGCTAAACACAGTCTTCTTGCAACTAAGCTTTCTCCAGCAACATCCTAGGAATTAGCCTCGTAAATCTCTTCTTCGTAAGCATCCCATCCATCTTCGTCCTCGAAATAGTCATCATGATTAACATCTAATTAAACTTGAACTTTTCGACATTTCTTGGCATAATGCCTGAGGGTATGACAGCGAACTCTGGCCTTGCGATCATTCATTGTATTATTGCTCGAGTTGGTAACTAGAGGTGTAATGCGAGAGGAAGATGGGCTGGTGCTTGGTTTGACTAGTGGTTGGTCGAAATTCTATTTAGTCTCAGTTTTATTTCGGCTCGGAAATGCAAAGTCCTCGGGGTAAAATTGTGAGTTTGGGATTGATGTTGCTCAACTGCTTTTGCTTTGTTTTGAGCCTCGAAAATCGTGTTTAAAAGTGTGAACTATCAATGCGTCTTGGATTGGGCCACAATGTCCATGAAGGAATTGTGCCACTCGTTTGTCCTCGGTCTCTTTGAGTTGATTTCAAGTCTCAATTGATAGAACTCGAGGGTATATTCGTCAACACTTCTCGGACCTTGAGAGAGGGACTGAAACTGTTGAAACAACGTCTATCAATAATTGAGTGGTGGAACTCTCGATTCAACACACTTGAGTTCATCCTAGTCGATGAGCAGTAGAAGGTTGTGGAGATAGCGATGATACTTGTAGTTGTGTCATTATGTTGCAGCTCGTTCTCGAAATGGATAGTAACCAAAGGTACTCTCGAGTGGAATTTCCTTCAATTAAAACATCTTATACCGTATGTGTCCAATCGAGAAACTCCTCGAGTTTGAGACTTCTCGAGAAGTCAGAAATCTCCACTCGTAGACCACTATTCCAATTTCGATCATGGATAGGAGGATAGTTTTGGTTTCAGTTGTCATTGTTGTCTCAGTTTCGGTTGTTATTATTGTCTCGCTTTCGATTGCCATTAGGTTTGAGGCGGTCCAATAGGTTCATGATTAGTTTTGTTTGTCATGCAGTTGCTTGGCGTGTATTGTAATTCATGCGTAGGAGTAACAACTCTTGGAATTTTTGCATCTGTTCGATAAGGGTAACAATGTTCGGATCAACCATTGGTGTGAACTGGTGATGAAAATATGGTGACAGGGCTGTGATAGGGTGGTTTTTTTTATACAACCTCACACAAGTGTGAAGGTGGTTGTCGACTTGCTCTGATGTCACTTGACACAAACTCGGTTTCAAATCACAATTTCGTGAGGACATGCTGTAATAAATGGGTAGTGTAAAAGAAACAAGGAAGAAACCACTAAATAGCAAAGAGAGAATTCTCATAATTCTAAATAAACTAATTTCATTAAAACAAAATAATCTCTTACAAATGACAAGGTCTCTTTTATAGACGACATGTGTCTTAGTCGTAAAGATAATAATAACCGAAGTAAAAAAGTAAATAACTAATTGGTGAAGTGAATAAACCGTAATGAACAATTAAAAAATAAAAGACAGTAAATAAATAAATTATCATGATAAACATGTGATGCAATCTTGATAAAATCCATCAGATTGTGAATCAAGATCCGAATCTGACTCGAATTGATTTCTTTGGAGTCTTCATCATATAACATAATAATAATAGAGCCATTTATTCTACCACTTCAAGAATCTCATCATTATTGAATAGACATCGTTTAATTATTGTTTTACTTTTCTTTTGGAATAATTCATAATGAATGTTTAGAATCCATCATCTAATTACATTGATATACATATACCAATTGTCCTGTAGTTCATATAATTATGCTGTGGTTCTTATCAGCAATTCTATACGTACGGACAATTAATTATGATCGTTTGAATTAAGTTCTCTTGTTATTCTTTTCCAATTGCAAAAGCTTCTTCGTCATTTATTATAATTTCAATAAAAAAATTCGAAATTCGAATCTTCGGCAACATATTTCAGGCCTCAAGTTTTCATTGTTAAATTAAGTTTCAGTGAAGTAATGATTTTAGTTACCTCAATCAAAATACATTTATTTGGTTGAAAAATTAACTTAATATAGCACTTTACCCTATCAACGTAAAATTTGCTTAATTAGTTTTATCTTTTTGGTAAATTTCACCAAAAAAAAGTTAATGGCGCTACATGATAAGGACCTGACAAAGATAGGTATAATAACCAGTATTGCATGAGTGCGGATGGGGTATCGTACATCCGATATGATGCGGATGCGGCGATACGAAAGTTTTAAAAACTCACGGATGCGGGTGTGGATAATATAATAAAAATTCACAATATATTTTAAAATCAAGTTTTAAAAAAAATAGATTTAACTTTAAAACAGCGATGTGGCCGCTTAACGGTTTAATGCTAATAAAGATTCATACGAAAGTTAAATAAAAAACGGGCCGGCAACCATTTTTCATATATTATTTATTTATTTTAAACTAAATTATGGTGCAAACATGCATACTTTTGTCATCTGTATGACTGTCTGTAATTATGTACTATATAATATATTTAATGTTATTATTAACATTGCTGCTTTTATTTTCACCATTTAAAATATGCACGGTTTGATCTGTTATGTTTAATAATTAGAATTTATGATGCATTTTATTTTGAAAATGTGCCTCAATGTTTATTTTCACTACTATTTAATTGCATAAGTCGCATCAGCATACCAATATTTTCTGTCAGCATCAATATAATACATAAGCTCAGTATACTCATGCAATCAACACTCCATCATAACATTGATAGGTACTCAAATAAGCTCACAATAACCAACACAAAATCAATGAAATAGTAAATAAAAATAGAAAAACTAAATTAATCCAACAAGTTGACAAAGCACCAAGTACATTAAGTAGGCATCAAGCAAAAAAATAATAAAAAATCCCGTTAAATCAAAATTTTAACTACATATTTTAGCGGATTTACACGGTTTTTACTTCGTTAAAATCGTTAAATGGCAAAAAATTCGGCTTTTATTTTTTTTGTTATTCTATCTTATTCCTTTAATGTAAATTGTTTTATTCCCTATTAAAAAATTTAGTTACGTACAAATTTTTTATTAGAATTGGTTTAATTATTTGTACATTACTTTGTACTTTAAATATTTTATTTATTTACACGTAAAATTTTGATTATTTATTGAAATTTCAATTTGTTCAAAATTTTATGAATATCACAGTTGCTGAGAAGAGTGAGCACTTGATGGTTGCAGTCAACAAGAATCACTAATTGGAAAGTTGAGGATAATGAAAACCTAAAGTACTTCTTTCTGTTTTCTTTCTGTTTAAGTAGAACATGTGGAGAATTCCAACCAATGGAAAGAAATATTTAATCTCATACATAGATAAAAAAAAAAAGTTCATTTTTTTTCACAAGAATTAATTTTTGGACTTGCAAAAGATAGAATACTCTTTGGTCTTGACTACTTGAATACAAATACAAAAACAAAAAAGTCTGTCTTTGGCAATAGATGGCCGCATGATGCATGACATGGAGCCATGCATTTTGATGAGGATGATTCTGACAAACTTTTGCAACCAAAGCTCATCACCAATCTCATCTAAATAGAAATTGTTTTCAAATCAATGCATCTGCTACTTCCATCGCCATTACATGAAAGTTGAGTTTCCAACTGTTCCTGGCCTAGTCCTAGTCTGTCTTGACAGTAATTTATATTTTAGATTAGCTGGTCGAAATACATCTATCCGATTCAGCAATTTCGTCGATAGAGGTGAAGGTGTGTGAAATGCAGTAGAGAGAGTTAGGGTTTTCTTCGCAAGATGGAGACAATCAAGAGAGCAAAGGGACAGAAAATCAGGATGAAGATTTAAGGGGATGCAGGAAGGTGGATGATGAGTCGTAGGCTTCTCCTCTTTAAATTCTTCATATTTTTGCATCGAGAGAGAAGAGAGGAAGGAGGCTTCTCCATGTTGATGACTACTCTTGTTTTATAGAATTACTATTTCTAATTGCTCTCACGCCTCGTAAGTTTCGTAAGGAACCCCTACAGAAACATAAAAATACAAGCTTAGATAAATAACAAATAATCAGTACAACAATTCACAGTAAATACAAAAAAAAAAGTAAATTAAATAATCTCTTCTTTTAGACTTGTAAGTTTCTTTATTTTAGTTTCCAAGCCAAATGAATGAAATAAAATCATCATTATATATCAATTTGCTCAAAAGAGTACCTCCATCTGTTTCTCCATCTTTTTCTTTTCCTCTTGTATATGAATGCCTCCAAGGACCGTACAATTTTCAGTTCCTCCCATAGTACTTCAACAAGGAAAGAAATATGGTCTTGAACTATAGCGATGACTATTCTTGGGAGTTGAAAATTTATTTTCATCATATAGCACATGATAATGGATGGACCAGCTAGTTTCCATGACACAAAAATAGCATACACAAAGTCATTGAGCTCACATGATATATATCTATATATATATATATATATATGTATATATATATATAAGTTTATCCATCATTCACAAACAAATTGACAAATTAAGGTTCCATCAGGTCTAACATCATAAATTAATACAAAATATCATAATGATGCATCAATTTAATCCCCAATTCAACCACCATTCAATTTAGTTCCAAAACAATCACAATTTGATTAAAATCACTTGAGAGATACCTAACTTTTACATAATATAATTTAATAACTTAGAGAAGGGAAGAAGCTTCAACTAAAAGTAAAACTATATATACTTACGTGACAGTGCATGGGCGTAAAAATAACAAGACTTGTGTCATTTTTTATTGGAGCAGTCACTCTCTTTCTAAACATAAGAGACAGTGAAAATTAGCATACACAAAAAAGAAATATTTATCAGAATTTGAGCAAATGATGTTCATACCTTTGACCAGGAATTATTTGACAAACTATAAAAATAACACATAACAATAAAAATTAGGCCAATATCACAAATATCCATGACTTCATAAAAAAATGCCTATAGAAGATACAAAACAAGAAACCTTCATTGGTCTTGCAGCCTATCATTAGATTAGGAGTGGACCGTCTCTTTTTATTTTCAATTCCTTTCATGCCTCTTTAAGTTGCTATGAATCGAGTGATCGTAGGCTATAGCACTTCATGCTATGCTAGCACCCATATTTTTCCCTTAATAATCAGCACCCCATTTCTCCTTAATAATCTCAAATCACAAATCAAATGCATCAAGATACATTGGAAAAAGAGAGAATCAAGATCTGCAAAGAAAATAATCTATCCTTAAAGAGAGAATGGAAAAGAAGCAGGCTTCGGCGTGATCGACTTGAAAAAGGTGAGGCTCGAACGACACCAGAATTTGAGAAAAAGTGTAGTAGGAAGAAAAGACTCCCGACGTAGTGAGGTGGAGAGAGTGAACAAGTGTGCGAGCAATGGACGTGGCTCAGAGGGAACGAGGTAGGCTTGGGAGATGAAACGAGTTAGGGTTTACATAGAAGAGGAGAGAGATGCAAGATATTTGGAACTTGGGCATGATTTGGTTTAGAAATAGGTTCGAATATGTATTGGCATTCGGGGATGTAAATAAAAACACAACAACAATTTTACAGGCAAGTTGTAAGTCTCATCAGGTGAGTGGGACTCTCTGTTTAAGATGCTCTGGACTGTAAAGATCTGAGTTCGAACTCCAGGACACATTTTTTCCACATCAAAGCTTTATCCTCTATTAACATTTTTTCCCACATCAACATCAAATCCACATCAATAATTTTAATTATTTTAACCATGTATCACATAAACAAAGTATATATATAACAATTATTAATTATAAGTTTCTACAACATGATGCTAGACAAAAACAACAAACAATCCTATCAGTGATGCCCATAGAGTTGAAAAAATGCCAAAATGCCATTAGTATGCAACATTGCAAAAGATCATAAGTTGCTCCCATCGAAAGCACGTTATCCCGCAGTCTACACTGGAGCACTCATGCCTCTTCTATGGAGGATGCCATTTTTCCACCCAATGTATTTCCTCACCTCGGCTCGAAGCGTCAAAAACTAGTCATGATTGTCATGAGGAAATACATCGGGTTGAGACGCGTGACCACAGAGTCGAACATCTCAGATGTTTCTTAAATACAATGTTGCCTCGTGTCGTTTCTCAATTGACTTAGAAAGCAACTATGTTCATCTTGTAGTGTCGTATCGTGCAGTCCAAATATACTTCTATGTAGAAAATTTATAATTATAATTGAACTGCATGCACACTACTATTAACAATTCAAATAATTATTAATACATGAAGTGAAAATCAGAAAAAAATTGATTGATACCACTGCAAGAATAAAACATACCAAATTTACAGCATCAGCACAATCATTCAAAATTTGCCTCCACTCTTTACCAAAAACTATGTTGGATATCCCCTATCTAACGATATTTCTCTTTGACTGCATGGTCCTTTGACAATTGAAAGAACTTTTTGCATCTATAGAAATAAGAGACAACAACAAATAGAGTGAAATTAATTACCTAATGTGTGTGTATATATATACATGTACAACTTTGGCCATAAATATGTACGTGTTATCACAAAATTGCTAGACTTAAATTTGGTGCAATTCAATTTAGGGTACAAGCCATTATCATTTTCCTAAACTACGACATAACAATTTCAATTCAAATGATTTCTCCATGCTACATGTTTGAAATAAAAATAGTGCAGAAGCGTGAACTTACTGTCCATCTCCAACGTTGACTCCTTTCTTCAAAGGTTGAGTAACAAGAGAGGTTTTTGCACAATTGCGAAAGTGTCTCCAACGATTCCTTCGCAGATGAGTCCTTTCAAGCGATTACGGGGTGCTTTCTTTTCTCCGAGAGTACGAACACCTCAACAGAGTATGACCACCTAATGGAGAGGTATGTAAGTACCTATGAAAAGCACATGTGCCCTAAACAATAGTGTTTGAACTGCCCGTAACGCTTGGAGACTCGGCTCTATTTATAGGGACGTTAGTGTATCTTGGAAAGATGCAAAATTAGTTATCAAATATTCATAAAATATTTGAAATTATATTCTCTAATATTTTTTGCCAAATTCTAATATTAACTTCTGTAAACATTTCCACGAATTTGGTATGAAAGTTGTTGTAACTAACAATTTCTTTATGTTTGTCGATTTGCAAAACAATTTGCATTTTACAACTATTTCTTTGTTTGAGAGTTTTATAGGAAATTATATGAAAATCAAAGAAAAGTGGAGAATGAAATGTCAAGGAAGAGCTCAAGCATGAAGAACAAGCTACTAGCATTTGTGTAGGGAATTGAATGCAAAATTGAAGAAGGAAAATATTAGAAATTTCATGTGATGTATTGAGAACAAGTGTAGAGCTTATCGCGACCTTTTCAACGTTTCGAAAATGACCTCAATCGGAGTTACAGATCAAAAGTTATGGTTGTTTTAAGAACTGAAGATTAGGCGAACAACTATAACCGTTATTTAACGGTTATCAACACTGAATTGTGATGAATTTGCTTTGATTTTTCCAGATCAAACCGTTATATAACGGTTAGGCATTTGTGACCAAAATTTCTGCATTCAAGTCTAACGGTTATAACAGTTATCAACCGTTATAAGTTATAACGGTTCGGGACGAATTCTATTTTTGGAAAGGTATTTTCTGCTGCAGTATTTAAGAAACCCTCTTCTTTTTACTCATTGGTCTTGCCCTATTTTTAAAATCCTACATCAGCCACCATTGTTACTCTCTAAACAAGCTTTTACTTAATCAAAATCTCAAGATCAACTACTCTAAATTAGCCAAATAATTTGTGAGAATTGAGAGATTGTGTAACTACTATTCTTCTCTTGCCTTTGTGTATTTTTTACGGGTCTAGTCTGTATCCTTAGTGTGTAAAGAGCTAGATCTCGGCCCTTGTATAAGAAACCTTTGGTGTTATTGCAAACAGCTCGATCTTGTTACCAAGTCGGGGGATCGAGAGTCTCGGAGAGTAGGCTCGTCAATAGCCGAACTCCGTTAACATATCGGTGTCGCACGTTCTTCAATTTGTTTGATCTTTCTTAAACTCATCTATTTTAATTTCTTCAATTTAAATTAGTTGAGAAAATTGTTGTACTTAATTTGCTTGACTTGTTGAAATTGTATTGCCATTTGAAATTGAATTGTGCACAATATAAATAAACCTAGAAATTTAATTGGAACCTATTCACTTTCCCTCTAGGTTCATCAAAAATTAGAATATCCAATCAGAAAGATAACAATAAATCTAGGCAGTCAAAACTTGCCTTGAAGCATGTCTCTGCGGTCGCAATGAATCTCTTGTGGCCGCAATTGACTTGGCATTCCAGACTTAGCAGTTTTCTGCCAAGTGTCTTGCGGCCGCAATGGGATCCTCTACGGCCACAATGAATCTG
Organism: Eleocharis quinqueflora; assembly: GCA_964058865.1. Lineage (NCBI taxonomy): Eukaryota > Viridiplantae > Streptophyta > Magnoliopsida > Poales > Cyperaceae > Eleocharis > Eleocharis quinqueflora. The sequence continues at coordinate 26,413 of CAXKVX010001074.1, forward strand.
CTGAAAATCAGCAGATTTGTTGTCAATTCTCTCCTACTACATTGCGGCTGCAAATGATCTTATAACGGGCGCAATAGACTTATATTTGTGTTGTTTTGCTTGGGCTTTGATCCAATTTGAGTTGGGTTTAGCCCAAACAATATTTCTGACTTTACATTAACACCAATATATAATTTATTTAATCATAATTGATCCATTAACAATTATAATTAATTTACTTTAATTCTATATGCATTTGTGCCAAAATCTTAGTGAAATACGTATAATGCCTTGAATATTGAATTAATCACATTTACAGTATTTTCACATATTAGTCATAATATTAGGTGACAGTACATGACATGTAGTAATCATATAACAAGTAGTCCAAACTTTATTTACTGAAATTGACGTCTCAATTCCAACAATTGTTACATGAACAAATATTGATGTTAAGTCCGAGGAGAGCTAGCTACATGAACAAATTAATATAAAAGATAAAGTATATTGATTACGTCAACTTGAGGATCAAGAGATAGGAGAAAGGCTGAGGAGAGCTCGAGACAGCTCGTCTGAAAAGTGTGACGATTAATTCGTCAGGAAGAAGTCAAATCTCTGGTTTGCATCATGATAGTTCACTGAGAAATTAACAAACTCATCGAAGTAAATTTATCTCCATCCTCAAATAAAAATTTAGAAAATTAATCAAGTTGTATATTATATATGTAGTATTTCTGTAAAGTTTAGTTTGTAATAACTATATTGTTCAAACAAAAATAGGGTAATGAAAAGAGATTTGTATTTATCAATTAGTGCAGTATATGCCTTCTTGTTGGCCTTTTTAGTGCATACTTGTAAAAAGTTCTAAATTGTTGGAATTGAGTTGTCAAATTCAATAAATAAAGCTTGGACTACACATTATATGATTAATATATCTCATATTGTCACCTATATTACGAGGAGTAACATCGGCAATGCAATAAATGTGGTTTTTTTGTACAAGGCATAAGTCGTATTTCGCAAAGATTCTGGGTATGAATACATGTGGAGCAATACGAATTAATTACAATTATTGATTGATTGATTTTGATTAATTAATTATATATTGTTGTTAATGTATAGTTAGAAATACTATTTGGGCTAAACCCAACTCAACTAGATCAAAGCTCAAGCTGAACAGCCCAAACGCAAGTCTATTGCGGTCGCAATTAGATCCTTTGCGGCAGCAATGGAATAGAAACGATTTGGCAATAAATCTACTAAATTTCAGTAGATTGATTGCTACCGCAATGTGATCCCTTGCGACGACAAGAGACTTGGCATAATTCTTGCCAAGTCCGAAATCCAAGTCAATTGCCACTGCAATAAGATAATTTGCAGCCCGCAAGACACCTATTCTGAAGGCATAATTTCCTGCCTTGATTTACCGTATTTTCTAACTGGAAATCTTTTGATTTATTCCAAATTTCGTGCACATATTTACAGAAGTGAATATGATGATTTCGAAAAGAATTGAAGAGAATATAAATTCATATATTTCGACGAATATTTGATAATTATTTATGTATCTTTCCAAGTTTCACCAATATAAATAGAGTTGGGTCTCTAAGCAATACTGGTATCAAGCATAATCTCATGCAATAAGGCACATGTCTTGTGCATAGTCTATCATGTCTTCCTCCATTAAAGAAATACACTTCTCGAATTATTCGTATCCTTGAAGAAAAGAAAGACGTCGAGAATTGCTTGGAAGGACTCGTCAGTGAATCATTCAGAGCTCATGCAGGCACATCTCCATCGACTTCTTAAGGGATAGCAAGAAGACTGGACGAGAGATGGAAAATAAGACTTTCGCTCTTTCATTTGTTTCAATCATTTGCACGGAGGTTATTTTGAATTGCAATTGTTCAGTCATAATTTAGGATTTCGATAAATGGCTCAAACCCTAAATTGAAATTGCACCAACAATGGAACCAAAAGTTTGTCAAAAGAAGGGTCACAAATGACGATGGCGACATAAGAAAAAGTAGTGGAGAAAGGGGAAAATGTTCGCGTCTTGGAGAAGACGACAGTGGAGAAAGTACATAGAAAGTAGGGACGATACTTGCCAAGAAGTTAGTTTATTCTTTAAAGATTTTATATTCTTTTTTGTTAATTAGTATCAAGAATGTTCTCTGGGAAGATGTATCGCGCAACAGGAAGCGAACGATTCAGATCTGGTGCGCTATAGGAAACGACCGGCTGTGATGTGATTCAGGAGGTTGGATATTATAAGTTGATAATAGTACGGTACTTAGATGCAAATAAAGGGCTCAGATTTGTAGTAACACAAGCGGTGACAATTAAATATTTTTTATCGAAAGTGTGCATTAAATGCTTAAAGGCGCTAATCTTTTTGTTAATTAACACAAAAGCGATGCTCTTTTCTTGACAAAAATCGAAGTGAAGTTCTGAATTATTTTTTTATTAATTAATATTTGCTGCAGATTCGAAGCATGTGCAAATTAATTAATGAAACGAAACCAATGATTTGTTCTCTAGTTCAGAAGAGCAAAATTTTATACAAAATATGCAAATTGTGCTATATATATGGATCAAAATTAATTTGATTCTACCATTAATTATCAATGCATAGTTAGTGTGATTGCATCATTATTGATGACAATCAACGATTGTAATTGATATGTGTTTAAAAAAATTCGTTCATATATATATAGCAGACTTGTTCACTCTACAAAATAATCTCAAAGCAAATTTATAAAACATTAACAAAAATAAAAAACAAAAATAGGGTTACAAAATAATTTAAAACAAATATGATACAACACTACTAAAGAAAGGAGCTATTATAGCCCCCCTATTATAGCGGACCTTGATGCCATCCGCTATAATAGACCTATTATAGCGGACCACAGAGAAAATCCGCTATAATAGGGGTTCTATTATAGCGGATGGAACCAATAATCCGCTATAATAGGTCTATTATAGCGGATGGCATCAAGGTCCTCTATAATAGGTCTATTATAGTGGATTGGAGATAAATGCCGCTATAATAGGGTCTCCCACGGATCACTATGTAGTATGAATCCAACCGTTGATTCATGTCAATCCAACGCTCCAAAATTTCACATAGTCCCACGGATCAACACAGATTTTCTTCCCAAAAATTTCCCTTCTCTATATAAATATCAACTCTCCATCATTCTTCCTTCACTAAAATCTTCCCTCATTCTTTCTTCTTCACACAGAAATCTTCCATCATTCTATTTTCGTCAAATATTATTGTGTTTTAAGTTTGTTTGTATATATATATATATATATATATATATATATATATATATATATATATATATATAAAAGAGTCCTGAGTATTATTGTAAAAAAAATTCACAACTCACTCAGTTATTACTGTAAAAATAAAATTGAGTTATTTTATAAGATCGTTTAAAAATAAAATTAGACTATTCAAAATCAGCAACCGAACATATTTGCAAACAAAATTTCTCTTGATTATAAATTATGAATGGATATTTATGCAAAAATGCATATCAAGTCAGTCAATATCGCAATAAATGAAAAAGCTGACAGCGCCATTTTTCAAAAAAAAAATTCAAAATCTATTATAGCGGACTTTTACTAAAGGCCGCTATAATAGACCCCCTATTATAGCGGACTTTTGCAAAAGGCCGCTATAATATCCCGACCTATTATAGCGGACAACATATACCTATAGCAGCCCCCCTCTATTATACCCCTCCTTTATCCGCTATAATAGCCTTTATAAATCCGCTATAATAGCTCATTTTTGTAGTAGTGCAATATATTAATCGACTTTTACCTTTTTTTAATGCAACGTTTTCTACACCGGGGCTGTAAAAGAATTTCACATATTTCTACACTGATTGATTAATAAACAAAGGACGTAGATGTCTGACAATTTTCCTGTTGTTATCTATATTGGATTTACTAAATAAAGAATGCGGATGTCTTGATTTATTCACCGGTTATTAAAAAACCGATGGAGAATTAGTTCGGAGGGGGACTGACGCTTCTACACCCGATATAATATAACCGGTGTGAAGGATGGGTTGCAGAAGATCGTTTTTACCGTAGTGTAATCAACGAAAAGTGTAGATGTCTGGCGCTCTACAACGAGATTTTCTACGCCGGATTTACTAAATAAAAGGTGTGGATGTCTTGATTTATACATTGATTATTAGAAAAGTCGGTGGAGAATTAATCTGAGGATGGGACCGGCACTTCTACACCCGATTTGAATATAACCGACGTAAGAAGGTTGCAGAAGATCATTTTTCCATAGTGCATATTTGCACAAAATGTTTGTATGTACATAGGTAGATTGTACAATTTGACGTCCATATATATTTGAGCATATTCATGTTTTACAAACATCTATTTACTTTAGAAAAGACTGGTAAACATGCTTGAAATATTCGCGTTTAATATTATAATATAGGAGTTGATGTTTATACTTGGAGGAAAGATGCCTAAATAAATTGGAAAAAAAAATGAAAGAAGGAAAAAAAAAAATGGTGTCTTATAAGTTATAACATCGATCTTGTCGAAACGGGAAAGAATTAATGAACAAATTTTTTTGTCGATGATTTATTGAGGTGTTTATAGTTGCAATGTAAATTTTATATGAAGCTGATCCGTAGATACCATATTTGATGATTTACTGAGGTGTTTATAATTTCAAATGTGGTATCTATCGAAATATTATTCATTTTATATATACATTTATGGGTTTTTAATTTATACGTAAACTATTAGATGTTCCATTCATAACCAACATTCAAGTATTCATATTTGCACAGAAGTTAGGGTTTCTATATATAGAAATAAACTGGTATTCATACTTGTAGAGTTAAGTGCTTATAATTTTATAACTCGGCGTTCGTATTTGCGTACCTGCACTGCTACAGATTTAATATTTTATATCTGTTAAATAAGAACTTTTAATATATGCTGGGGAGGTGTTAAAGGTGGAGGTTGTTAAAAGTATGAAACAACCGATATTAAATATTAGATCTTTTACATTTGTTCCTGCAATATTGTCGTTATTAAAAGGTGTTTGTTACATCGGCTCTTAAGAAGGACCCGATATTAATTTTTTATCTGTGTCCTTTTATAGCGGACACTAGCTTAGACCCGATATAAAAGTCATTATTTTATATTTTCTACTACATTCCAATATTAAAGGTTCTTACATTTTTTTTAATACTGCACTGATTTTCTGTGGTTAGCTCACTGTTGCTAGCCGTAATGAACAAATTCTACCATTGAAATCCAAATTAGATTTTCCAATACAATAGACTTGAATCAAAACAAATATCAAACCAAACACAATACATTCACACATATAAAAAAATCACATGTTCACATTACATTTAAATACCATAACAATAAATATACATAACATATACAAGTACCAAAATATACAAGCTAGTGGCAAAATAATGTTGTATCTCCAAAGTACACAAAATCACAAGTTAAAACTAATATAATCACAAAGTATTTTCTTTATCTTGCTGATCTTGATTTCTATATATTGTGCCGAAAATGGAGGGAGCTCCTGAAAAAAGACAAATTAAAAATATGCATATATATTTGTTTGAACTCAAATATGAACTCCTAATAAGGGTATCAATGACAACGAGCAATTATAGGTGCAATTCACACAAATAAATTATCTATAAATAATTCATTAAAAAATAAATTTTGCATTTTTAACTTTAGTGATATTAAGTTAGGTGCATCTACGCAGTTAATCACTATGTGAAACATCGACTGCATGATATAATATCCGCACTTTCAATCATTAGATTGCGGAAGACTCTACAAAACTTAGAAAGTAACAAACAATTTCAATAAAGGCAATAAATTCATCTAATTGCGAATGAAGTTCAAATTAAATTCAGAACACATACTTTAATAACCTTGCAATCAAATTTGGTTGTTTTGCTTGCTCCTCTGCTTGATAACGCAGTCGCAACGCTCTGTATAAATTAATGTAAGTCAAAAATCAGCACAAGTAATATATATTAAACGTGTTGGGAAATGAGACGACTTACGCATTCAAGGCCCTAATGACTTCAAGCTTGTTATTTGGTTGATTTAAAGGATCAACCTCATAAATCAGCGTCGATGAGATTTGCAAAATAAGCAGGTATCAATGCTGGCTAATATTCACATTTAACCTAGTTAGTATTTATATAGGAAAATAAGTTATTGTATTTAATGAAAGAATAATTATTCGAACCTTTGAATGTACGAAAAAATATAAAGGATGTCCTATTTGGACCCTAATGAAAAATTCTGCACTATAATTCACGGTCTTAGAGAAATCCCCCAACACCTTATTTTCTGAGCACGAGGCGGTATCAAGAAAGTGAAACTTGGAGAAGAACCCAAAACCCGAAAGATAGTCCGCAAGAGTCCTGCAAGTATGTATATATAATTATATATGTAACTCATTGACCGACAATTGCACCAAGTCTGAAGAAGCGAGACACTTAGCCAATTTTCCAGGATGAGGATGTCCAAGATCTCAGACAAAGCCAACAAGTGATTGTTATTGATTTCACGTGTTGGGCCATGAAAATCATTTGTTGGACAAACTTTCACGTGTTCTTGACTGCCAATCACTTCATCTACAAACACCTATGTAAGAATTAAAAGAGCAACTAACAATAAAGATCCCCATAAAAGAGCTGCATAACTTAACAACATGAAATGAAGAACACATAAAACGGTACTTGGTGTAATTATTGAGTTCAACTCATAATTATTGTTCTGAGTCTTGTGAACCATATGAATAACACATAAACTACATCAAAGGAAGAATACATATCCTAGCCATATCAAACGTAATAGGCTCGTTGTGAATGGTATGGTTCGCATGATCAACGGGATGTACAGTTTCGTACATCACCATCGTCTTGCCTTGGTCGACAAGGTCTATTCCATCCAGACTGCGTCAATAACATCTTGACAGTTTCTATCGTGACGAAGGAGCATCCTAGGAGGTTGCGAGGACACTCCATATTTTTCGACATGAAAGTTGCATACATGAAAAGGACAACGAAAATATCGTCTGTGATGGATGCTGTTTCAGCAAAATTAGCGAAGATGCAAGCTACTTTCGATGCACAAAAAGAGGAGATGCAAGCCCATATCGATGAGCTTCGTGCACAGAGGAACCGAGAAGCACGACAACCTAGTGTGGTAGATTTCTCTCTCCGAGTGCATGGCTATCGTTAGTTCATGTCGTGAGGTGTTGGGTTTGGTCTTGCACGTCTATTTACCATGGTCAGGTTAAGCTGTAACCACTCGCTTCGTTTGATGATGTTCAGGTGAAATGTGAAAAACTTAATTTCATTAACAAATTTGAATGTGCTTATGCTTAATGTTTATGAACATGTGTAATTTATCTTTGATTGAATTTCACGGGAATTTTTCTTGCTTCCCCTGGATGCACAATAGCAGAAGGAAGCTGTGACGATGGCGAGTGTTATGGTATTTCTAATCGTCGGTGATGAGGCCGTGCATTTCCTTTCCATCGAGGTCGACCTAGTGCGGGTGATCCTCGACGGGGTGCTGGATGGATGGCATGATGTATTGCCTCCGATCGCTCCCCCAAAAAGGCCAGGTGATTGTATCGGGAGTGTGCTGAGGTGGTCGAAGGAGATATTGGAGTTACCACCAAAGGTATTCTCTTATCCACCAACTATGTTAATTTTATGACTAATTTCGTTTAAGTGCAGGATTCAACACCATCAAAACCCTGGGTACCAGCACATGCATCACCTTAGAGGAATAACAAGCAACAAATGAGGAAGGCGCTTCTCGAGCCACATATCGTGCAGAGGCTTAATGACCAATGTAAATCCCTATATGATATCTTGATGTTGACACATATCATGCAAGCGTCTCTCGAGCCACCACTAATAAAGAAAGGAGCTATTATAGCCCCCATATTATAGCGGACCTTGATGCCATCCGCTATAATAGACCTATTATAGCGGATCACAGAGAAAATCTGCTATAATAGAGATTCTATTATAGCGGATGGAACCAATAGTCCGCTATAATAGGTCTATTATAGCGGATGGGAGATAAAGACCGCTATAATAGGGTCTCCCACGAATCACTATGTAGTATGAATCCAATCGTTGATTCATGTCAATCCAACGCTCCAAAATTTCACACAGTCCCACGAATCAACACAGATTTTCTTCCCAAAAATTCCCTTCTCTATATAAATTTCAACTCTCCGTCATTATTCCTTCACTAAAATCTTCCCTCATTCTTTCTTCTTCACACAGAAATCTGCTCTTATCCGTTCTTCTTCACACAGAAATCTTCCATCATTCTATTTCGTCAAATATTATTGTGTTTTAAGTTTGTTTGTATATATATATATATATATATATATAGAGTATGGCTAATGTGAAAACGTTTGCACTTCGGCCGAAGTGCAAACGCTTCACATTAGCCAATTTTTTGTGATCAATATTTAAATTTAAGTTGCTCAATAAATTCTTCGTATCAAAATCTTGTAGGAAATAAAATTTCGTGATTTTTAGAGTTTTCTAGCTATATTTTAAATATTTTTTAAAAACAGTCCAATTTAATATTAAAAAACATGACCTTTTCAGGGCTGTTTTTAAAAAATATTTAAAATATAGCTAGAAAGCTCTAAAAATCACGAAATTTTATTTCCTACAAGATTTTGATATGAATAATTTATTGAGAAAATTAAATTTAAATTTTGACCACAAAAGTTGGCTAATATGAAGTGTTTGCACTTCGGCCGAAGTACAAACGTTTTCATATTAGCCATACTCTATATATATATATATATATATATATGAACTGGGCTATGGTGCTTGATCAAGCACCAAGTGGTCGGTGCTTGATCACAAAATCTCACAAACGAACGGCTAAAATTTTGATTTATCATGCTCAATAATTTATTTATATCAAAATCTTGTGGGATACCAAAATTTTCTATTTTTAGAATTTTGTAAGTATTTGTTTTGAATTTTTGAAAGTGCCCTATTTTATGTACAAGCATTGATTATTTTATTACTATTTTTTAGTCATTTTCAAAAATCCAAAACAAATACTTACAAATTTCAAAAAATAGAAAATTTTGGTATCCCACAAGATTTTGACATAAATAAATTATTGGGAATGATAAATCGAAATTTTAACCACCCGTTTGTGTGATTTGATAGTCAAGCACCGACCCCTTGGTGCTTGATCAAGCACCATAGTCCAGTTCTATATATATATATATATATATAAGAGTCCTGAGTATTATTGTAAAAAAAATTCACAACTCAATCAATTATTACTGTAAAAATAAAATTGAGTTATTTTATAAGATCGTTTAAAAATAAAATTAGGCTGTTCAAAATCAGCAACCGAACATATTTGCAAACAAAATTTCTCTTGATTATAAATTATGAATGGATATTTATGCAAAAATGCATATCAAATCAGTCAATATCGCGATAAATGAAAAAGCTGACAGCGTCATTTTTTTTAAAAAAAATTCAAAATCTATTATAGCGGACTTTTGCAAAAGGCTGCTATAATAGACACCCTATTATAGCGGACTTTTACTAAATGCCGCTATAATAGACCCCCTATTATAGCGGACTTTTCCAAAAGGCCACTATAATAGCCCGACCTATTATAGCGGACAACATATACCTATAGCAGCCCCCCCTCTATTATACCCCCCTCTTTATCCACAATAATAACTCTTATAAATCCGCTATAATAGCTCATTTTTATAATAGTGCACCTAAGAGCTTTGTCGATGTTATTCCTTATCATCAAACTCTCAAAATTTAATATGCTTACATATTCATTTTACTTGTGTTTACTATTCCCACATTAAGTAATTGTAGGTTACATTGAATGCCCCTTCTTGTGCGCGTAGACAAAGCGTAACTATGTGTTTTATAAAAAAAATCGATAATAACACTAGTCGTTTTTTTATTTCAGTTTTTCCTAAAATTCGATAATAAATGAGCGGCGCTTTGTAGTAGTGATAATAATAATAATAATATAGCAGATAAAAATATAATATCAATGTTAATAATATTATACTATAATTTTTATTATTATTGTAGTTATTCTATAAATATGAGCTTTACTTTCTAGATCCGAACAAAAAATCTTAGACCATAAAGTCTATATAACTATAATACCATCCCAAACACTAACCATTAAATTGTAGTCAACAATAATAAAATATAGGAAGCGACTAACTGTCTCTTCTTACACGTCCTCCATATACGACAAATATAGTAGTCTTTATATACTGAATGTAAGTTTTTATACTCAAATGTAGTAGTTTTTATACTATTGAACTGGATTCATTATAATAAATATTGAGTGTCAAGTTTTCATTTCTCAAGACATGTAGTATTTATTTGTAATTTCCTTGTTAATTATATACTGCAATGAATATTGTATCATGAAAGTCTTTATAATTAACATTCGAAGTCTTTATACTTTTGGCAGTCTTCATTTCTCAGGGAATGTACACATAATACTTTATTTGGTAGTCTCCATTTTAACATTGAAGTCTTTATATTAAATGTTACAAGTCTTTATAATATATCACGTAATTGTTTGTCGCGTAGCGGGGGACGCGAGAGGGAGACAGAAAATGAGGGATGATATATTAACTCTAAAATATAATAAAATAACAATAGAATTCTATGTCAAATAGCAGAATTAGATCGTGCTCCGCCGTGTGCACCTAGCCTCCAAAAAAAAATGAAAGTTCTTTATAACTCAAAGTTTACTGTTAGACATACAACTCATATGTCTGTGTAGAATAAAAGATTAAAAGAAGTGTCGTGCAAATATTTGCGGAGCACTCGTGTGAGGAAAGAGATGGGATCCGAATCTGCTGCTTGTATTTGAGGTAAGCATCTAGTTTGTCTCGATTTCATCGTTACGAACGATTGTGATTTGATTCAGAGGCAGATGCTTTGGTCGTTAGATTAATTTTGAACGGTCCAAATCAAAACAAACAGGAAAGAGATGAGAGGATACGGCCTTCGATTGATGGCAGAGATCTCAATATAGTACCTGTACGACACGTCGACACATTCTGGGTCATGTTTTTCTCAGATCTGATCGTTTATTTTTTATCTAACGACTAAAATATATAATACATCGGGTCTCGTGCAGTTCATTTGTGTCGTACGTTCATCTGCGTGAAAATCTGACGGTCAAATCAGCGAACAACAAAATCATGTTATCTCAAGAATAACAAAAAGATATTGGTATTTGATTTAGCTCATATATTACAAAGAACGAGTCTGTATCTGCTGTTATTTTATGGGATAACAGGATCATGTTATTCTCTGATCCGACCGTCAGATTTCAACGCAGATGAACGGACGGCGCAGATGGACTGCACGGGACCCGATGTATTATATATATTAACCGTTAGATAAAAAATAGACGATCAGATATGAGAAAAACAGAGTCCTGTTATTCCCCAGAATAACAGCAGATATGAATTCTACAAAGAACATGTGACTTTTTTTAGTTGAAAATTAAGATGTTAATTGAAGTGTGAGAGTTGGCATAAGATTTTCTTGCTATGGAAGATTCCGATCTAAGTAGATCCCATTACAAGTGTTTTTCTAACATGTTTCGCCACTTCTTCCGTCGTTATTGGAAGATTTTCTTATTTTAATTTTTAAATATCGTTCTATTATTTTATTCAAAAATTACTGCACCGCATATTCGCATTTCTTATCTGCATCTTAGAAAAAATTATTATTAATGCATATGAACTAACAAAAGGTGAGATCACTTTATAATAAATTATTTTGACAATCTTGACAACATAATTGTAAACAACGGTTAGAAAAATAAAAATAGAAAAAAAAATATAAGTACATTCTTGAACTTATAAATTAACTATGTTTTAAATTTGACGTGATTTGAGTGTCATTCGTTCTTCATCAAATATCATCAAATTTCATATATTTTTTTAACAATTAATAAGTAATGGTCAATGAACTAGCATGAAATGACACTCAACTCAAATCAAATCGCATCAATTTTAAAACACAACTAATCTATAATTTCAAGAACGTGGCTATAAACTTTTTTTAATTTTTTATTTTTTTATCAATTTGTTTAAAATTTCATTGTCAAGTTGTCAAGATAACCATTGTCAAGTGACCGGTCCTCCTGAAAAATATTTATATTTAGTACAAAATTGTAGACACGTTTTTTTTTTCTAAAAGACCAAAACTGTTTTAAGTTAAAGATTGTTTTGAAGAATTAAATACAACTTTGAATTTTTTTTTAATGATAATATTATGCATAAATAAGGATGTAAATAAGGAATATGTGTACCTATAGTACTCGGATACTTCAATCTCTTAGCCGTACGCGTATCGGATATGGCTCGGATACGTATTCGTCTTGGATACGGTGCGGGTGCGTATCGGATATGCCGCGTGGCGTATTCAATTATTTTATATTATTTGACCGACGGATTCGGTCAAGATATGTTTAAAATACGTTTTTGGATACAAATTAGGTTTTTGAATACGCTTGGAATACATTGTTACGGATTGGTTTTTTTTTTATAATAATAAATAAGCAATTGTGTATATTATATAATATTAATCACACCACATAATTTGTATAGAATTATTTTTGATATAACATGAACTCTTTTGTTAAGAAAGTGTTTATTTAGTCAGAACAATTGTTTTATTTAGTATGCATTCATGCATTTTATGCAAAACATTCTTAATAGTGTGTATGACGAAAATATTCAGAATAATGCATGCAGTCCAACTTTCCATTTTTTATCCATTTTAATTGTTTGAATTTCCATTTTAAAAAAAAAGTTAATATATCATCCTCCACTTCATGTCCCCCTCTCGCGTCCCCCGCTACGCGACAAAACAGTTACGTGATACAGTATAAAGACTTCCATGTTAAAATGGAGACTGCCAAATAAAGTATTATGTGTACATTCCCTGAGAAATGAAGACTGCCAAAAGTATAAAGACTTTGAATGTTAATTATAAAGACTTCCATGATACAGTATTCATTGCAGTATATAATTAACAAAGAAATTACAAATAAATACTACATGTTTTTAGAAATGAAAACTTGACACTCAATATTTATTATAATGAATCCAATTCAATAGTATAAAGACTACTACATTTGAGTATAAATATGTACATTCAATATATAAAGACTATTACATTTGTCCTATATGAGAGGTGTGTAAGGGAAGCTTGTAAGGGGGACAGTTAGTCGCTTCCTTAAAAAAATATTTGATTGTTTGATTTTCTCTTTTTAGAAAATTAGTTGGAATACCCTGCATGATATAAAAGTTGAGATACAGGTCGTCAATCTCTTTAATTTTTACTGATCAATTAATTACGGTCTTACATTTTGTCATGGAGTTATATCTTAGAACAACATATTACATCAGACAAATTCTATTGTATATATATAGAAAGATTGGATTTACAAGTTACAAATTATGTAATATTCTACTTAATTACACAGAGACTAGAAATGCTTGGTCTAAGGCCGGCGTACTTATCCGATTAGAAATTGAAGGAATACGGCAGCATAAAAGGGACATCATAAATTATTATCAACTAAAATTTAGATCTTCAAATTAAAGTGCAGAGAGCAGAAGAGAACTTGGCACATAACATAAGGAAACGCCATCAATTTTGTGAATTTATATAAAGAAGATGTTGATCCACACGTTTTTCTATCATATATATATATATATATATATATATATATATATATATATATATATATATATGAGTATGACCAAAGCCTTCATAGGGATCACTTCACTAAATTATAAAGGATTGCTATGATCAATCTTCACCATGTAAGAAATTTACTTGGGATTTAATTTCAAAATTTTTAAATAAAATTAAATTTTACATTAGTATGGACAAAAATTTTAAACACAGATTAATTACAATCAATTATTTCATGTATTGTGCGATCTAAGTTAATTTTGTCATCAATAATAATATGATTAAATTAATTTTGTCATCAAAGACTAAGATCAAAGATGCCTTCTACAAGTTAGTTGAGGTTTCTAGAAGCTTCATAGGTGCCAATTCACTTGAAAGAAGAAATGAAGAAAACAAATAAAAAATCTAATAGAAAATAGAATCTAATGTAATTTCAGTTATAATAGGCTATAAATACTCGTGTAAATATGAAACAAATGTCCCCATTTCTACGTGATTGATTCTGCTCATCACTTGCTAAGCCTTTCTCTTCTATCTGACACAGGTGAGTGGTGTTGAATTTGGCAAAAAAATGGGCCATCTTTGTATGCTTTTTTGTATGAATTGTGTTAATCGCCTGCTTGTTCAATGAAAAATCAAGTTTAAACTCCTTTTGATCTTTACTGTTTTGAGGTTTAAGTTTTTAAATAAAAGTTTAAATGTATGAAGCTTTGATGATATATTTATGATGCTTTTAATGATCAAAATAATCTTTTAAACATATATTTGAGCTCTTTTGATCTTCTCTTCTCCTTGAAATCATCCAATGTCAGATCTGACGTCTTATGTCATTTCTGAATTCAAATCCCCTTTCTTTGATAAAAAAGACCTTTTTTGATCTAGTGATGTGTCATGAGGTAGGCACTGAGCAACAAACACGCTCTAAAACCATAAGCTTAGCACTGGGATCGTATTTAATCAAAACATTGCTTAAATTAACCCAAAATATCCTCCAAGTGTTCAAATTAGTGAAATATTCAAATAAAACTCTTTTGATCTCTTATATTAGTCTCTCTGTATATAATATAATGTATGCCACTGTAAAATCGAGTTTTCAAGCCTTAGAACTAAAACCAAGGCAATCTGACCTCTTTCAGTCTTTTAAACATGTATAATCGAGTTGTCAGAGATTTGTTATTTTTGTACATATCTCATTTCAAGTCCAAATCAAATTTCCTTTCGAAAACATGTATAATACGTTTATATAAACCTTCAAAATTAATTTCATAACTTTTGGATAAATATATTTCAAATTAAAGCTACTTCAATCTCAGATATTGAGAAAATAACTGAAAATAGGGTTTAAATGCAAAAAAAAATAGCTCCATGTGTCCAAATGCAAAATTAAAACAAAAATGCTTCTTTTGATGTGTTTAACATGAATACTATTGTCCTAAACAATTTCTTTAGTTTGACGATTTGCAAAACAATTTGAATTTAACCGTTTATCTTGTTTGAGTTTATTTTAGATATTTGATTGAGCATACTAGCAAACAAGAAGTGAGAAGAGTTCTACACACCTTAGAAGCTTACACAAACAAGATAGAAGTTTAGAAGCAAGCAAGAAGCATGATGGATGGAATTTTGTCTCTTAGGTTAAAATTTTATATGTTTGAATTTATTTAAACAATTGAATTCGAGCTTGATAATAGCAAGAAACACAGTTTGTTGTACTCACAATTACATAACGGTAGACCACAGTCTGTAATTGTGATTATAGTTACATAACGGTGACCACAGTTGTGTACGGTACAGAAAATCAATGTACAGTTACGTAACGGTGGGCACAGTTATGTAACCATAGGCCGAAATTCAAAAGAGACAAATATAATAGTCACATTTTAAGCCACAATTACGTAACAGTGAGCTGCGAAAAAAGCCAATAAAATCCATATCTTAGCCATTATAAAAGGGAGCTCTCTCCCTTTCTCTCCCAATGATTATAAACCCTCAAAATAGACCATAAAGAGCTGCCACCATTGTTGGAAAATAAAAAACCTTGCTAAATCTCTTGCTAAGCTCAAATTCTCTTGTTTAATTAAATCAAAATTATTTGTGAGATTGTTTGAGAAATCATCTACTATTATCTTTCTTTCTCTTTTGGTCGTTGTGCTGCATTGGTTATTTGGCCTTGTCTCTCATCCTTAGTGTGTAAGAGGGCAAGTTTCAACTTTGTATTATAACGTTATTTAGTGAAGAAGACCGGACTTTTACCGCAAGAAGCGGGGGCGCCGAGGACCTGGAGATGTATGCGAGGTCGTTAGTGCAAGCCGAACTCCGTCAACATGCGATTTAGCCATCTCTTTACTCTTTACTCTCTTTCAATTTTTTTTCCTAATTGCCTTGTGTGAATTGTGCTTGAATTGCTTAATTATGGATTAGTGAATTGTTGTTTGAGTTGGCCAATTAGGAAATTGATTGAATTGCTAATTAGAATTATTTGAGACGAATTGATTAGTTGGTTATTACGCTTCGCAATTAGAGTTTGGTTAAGCCACATTGGTATACACACTTCTCTAATTGATTGTTGGTAATTTGCATTTGAGAAGCGTATCAATTGAGTTAGTTGAATTGGTTGAATTAATCTATTTAGCAATTGCCATTAGGAATTGAGTTGGTGAAATTTGTAATTAGGACCTTGTAGCTGTCATTAAGCCAAAAATTAGTCATAACCTAGGCCGCCTAGGTTTATAAAGTGGTATCAGAGTAAGTTGAGCTTGCTAATTAAGAAGCACTTAGTTAGAAGCAAAGGTCCAAAATAGCATCTCTTAGTCATGTTGAAAAACCTCTAGTATTCGGCCAAGATTGTTTCGCTTCTGATTATTGGAGTGCCACAATGAAAATTTACTTAGAAACAATTGACTTATGGCACATGGTAGAAAAAGCTTACACACCTACTCTAAGGAAGGAACTACCAATCTAACCAAAAAGTCCAAAAGAGAAAAGAAGGACAGTGACCATGTAATGCCTTGTTGTACCTAGTTGATGAGTCCATAGCTAGTGAATTTTTTTATGATGATATGAATGCTCATGAAATGTGGACCTCTCTCTCTTAAGGCATTGTGATAAAGAAACCTACCCAACTAATGTCAAACCAAATGTTGAAAATTGTAGCAATGAGTTGAACAAGGAAGAGCACAAAGGAAGGGTAAACCTCGATGATATTCTAGTAAAAAAATAATGTGACCGACTTGGCGGTGATTGAGCTCTTGAGAAGTATTAGTGCAAATGAGAAGAAAGATGATGTGCTTGCTAGTAAATTTCAAGCGAAACAACAACTTGAGAAGGATGGAGATGAAGAAACAAGCATATCCTCCACATTTGAAGAAGAAGAAAAAGATTGCCCTTGAATCTTCAAATCGGACGCAAAGGTATATCTAGACTCAAAGCCAAAAGGGATTAATCAACTTTTAGAATTCACATTCGATGTTGAATCGGATGATGAATGTGATAACTTATGCGAATTGTCACATGAGAAATTGTTAATGCGTGAAATTCATACTCTAAACAAATTGCTTAAGAAAACCAACGAAGTCTTGATACAAAGGGATGACATAATTAGAGGGTTAAATGGAAAAATTATTGAGTTTGAATCCCAAACAAAAGACTAAGATCGAAAAACTTGAATGTATAGTGAAAAATGAGAATGATGCCATAATATCCAACAAGAGTTCCATGAATAATGTCATGTTTGATTTGAGTAAATTGTATGAGGGCAAAAGCCACGCGATAAATCATATTTGGGTTATAAAAAGAATTTGAATTCGTCAACCTCTAATGACTCTCAAAGTGTGAAAGAAAATGGTAAACAAGTACCAACTCAAAGAGGCAAGAACACAAAATTTCAACATGATAAAAATGTTAATTATGCCTTTAGATACCGTTTTAATAATAAAACTTATGCAAAACCCTAACCAATCTCTAAATACTTCAATCTGTCTTGCTCCAACAATGTTTACCATCGAGAATCAACCATTTGGAGGTATGAACCAAAAAGTAATAATCTTGCAAAATTTAGTACTCAATTCAATGAGAAATCTAGAGTTGTTCATCAACAATCAAATAGTTCAAATATGCATAAACAAAACTTTAACTACACTTATCAATCAAAGAGTCAAACTAAAGACTTAAGAATAGATTTTCAAACTTGCAAAGAAACATGAAAATATTCCTACAAGTGCATTTTGTAATTATTGTTGTAAAATGGATCACATTTCGTTAGAATGTACGTTTAGGAAAACGAACAACAACTTAAATATTGTTTGGGTTCCTAAAACCAAAACTTAGTAACCTTATTAAAAAGCTATACCCCAATGCATACACGCCATATATTTAGGGGGAGATTTGCAAAAACAAAATCTTTGCATTTATTTAAAATAATTGCATGTAATATCATGTTTGAGTTAAAATGCTCATATCTCACATATTTAGGAGGAGTTGAAATCAATATAAAACAACGGTGTATATCATGTTTGAGTTAAAATGCTCATATCTCAACTTAGTTGTTCTTATCTATATTTTCTTTTAACCATCATAAAATGAGTAACTCAATTGTGTATTATGAACATTCAACAAACTTAATCTACCTAATTCAAAATGGCATCATGACTTTAAGAGGAGCTTAGTAAAATATTTGTTTCGATATAAACTTGAATTGACATATTATAAAATTCAATTGGAAGTCAATTGAATTCATATACAATGATACAATTTAGGTGCCTAAATTTTAATAGTTGAGTTTAACAAATTGAGTTCCAAATAAGTTTGAGTAAGCATAACAACCATTCCTTCTTTGAAATTCACTAAAATGTGCTTAAAATCACAAGTTCCTTCACAAACTGTTACACAATGGTCTATACCGTTGCATAACAATGGCTCTATAGCATAGCAATTCACAAAATTCCCTTTTCAACTATTACATAACGGTGGAAACTAATTTATAACTGTGAACAACGGTGGGTAACAGTGAATAAAACAATTGTAATGGTGGAATCTTTGTGAAAAGCTCGCTGAATTTGTACTTACCGTTGTGCAATGGTCATGGATGGTCTGTAATGATGGAAAAATTGACGCCCCATGGTTCACCATCACCCGGTGAGAAAATGGTGTAACGGTGCCTCCAAACTCACTCGAACCATTACAGAACGATGGTGCACCGTCTATAACGGTGAGCTCTTCTCATAAAATTTTGCAAATCGTGTACATATCGTCTGGAACGGTTGATGATTGTATGTAACTATGAAATTGTCCAAGCCCATGCTTCTCAGTTGTGGAGACGATGAAGAAGCTTATGTAACAATGGGTGCATTTTTCTTCATATCGTTACAGAACGATGGAGTACCGTTTGGAATGGTGGCTCACAAAACACAATATTTCGCACCTCTTTTAACCTAACTGGTACAGAGCGGTGGCGAACCATCTGTAACGGTGGCTAGCAAAACAATTTTCTTCTTCCTCTCGCAATTTTTTGTTTCTCCTTCAAACTCATTTTGTTCATTCTACTCTTCCTCCTCTTCCCTTCATTTGCTCATATGTGCCATTTCTCACCCTCTATCCATCCACTCTCTTATCAATGCCTAAACTATTTTCTCCTCATCTCTTCCTCTTATTTCTTCATAGCCACTCTCTCTTGTCTTTTCCAATCAAAATCACTCCCATCCAAAACCCTAGCCTAAACACAAAACCCCAAATCCGAATTTTTTGCTCTAAATCCACTCAATTCGAAATCAATCTCAAGCAACACTCTTCTCACTCTCATCTCTTGCAAAACCAATCATTCGACGCACCAAAATCGCCACCTACAAGCGGGTTCGCGGAGAGGCTTCCATGTCGAGAACGGTGCTACATCAATCAATCATGACTAAGGTAATTGAACCAAACCTAGAGTTGGAAAGAGGTTCCAAAACTAGTGTGGAGTTCTCTCAATGAATTTTGATGGAATAATATTTAGTGTGTAAGATGTTGTTTGGAGTGTGTGACCCCAAAAATACAAAGATAGCTCTGTTTGGCACATTATTGAACAAACCATATCAATCAAGGTTCGTTTTTTTTCTCTCAAAACACCATTTCTCTGTGGTGTTCTAGGTGGAATGAGTTGTAGTATGATACCACACTCTTTCAAGTATGTACTAAACTCAATATTCAAGTATTCGCCTCCACTAGCAGTTCGAAGGACTTTAATTCTTTTGTCAAGTTGATTCTCTACTTCATTCTTGGATTCCTTGAATTTTCTAAAGAATCCATTCTTATTCTTCATAAGATACACATAGTCATATCGACTATAATTATTTATGAAGATAATGAAGTACTTATAACCAACTCTTGCACTCTTACTTATATGACCACATACATCGAAAATATATCAATTCCAATAAGTCATTCGTCTTTACACATTTACTTTTGAACGATGATTTGGTCATCTTTCATGTTAAATAAGATTCACATTATTGATTACAAGCATGAATAAACCATTTCCATATAATGAGTAAAGAGATGTGTCTCACACAACTCCTGCTTATTTATGACCTAACAACGAATTCATGTTGAGTAGTTAATATACATGAATGAGTCATTTCCACATAATAAGTAGAAAATTGTGTCTCACACAACTCTCACTGATTCATGGCTTAATAACAAATTCATGGTTAGTAGTTAACAAGCATGGATGATTCATTCCCACATAATGAGCAAAGAGATGTGCCTCACATAACTTGCACTTATTTTTTGCCTAATGATGAATTCATACGATTTTCACGATTTCTAGCAATTAAGATCATACTCATGTTTATTCCCAATTGCTAGCTTAAAGTGGAGAAAAATGTGTTTTTCGTTTATATGACCAGAACATAGTGCAACAAAAGTGTTTCATTCGTATGAAACATCTTGAGTATCTTGTTACTGACATTCAATATATGGTTATCCTTAACTAAACAAAGTAAGTATCATTTATTAGAAATGATAACATTTGTATAAACATGATAAACATTCTTTAAATTTAAATACAAACTACTAGATAATTGTAAGTCGAGGGTGCCGATTATAATCACATAGATACTTGCATCATTACTAACTTTCAACACAACTTCTTCTTTTGAGAGTGATCTTTTATCCCTTTGTGCATTCATATAATAAACTAAGTGAGCACATGATTCAGTATCATTACCAAATTTTGGATCATCGTGGCTAAATTTAAGTTTAGTTCAATAACAAGTATACATTTGGGACGCTTGCTTTCAACATTTGCCTATGTTCAAGTCATTCTTGTACTTGGAGCAATTCAATTTGAAATGTCCCTTCTCGTGGCAATAGAAGCGCTCTGTGTTAGAGTTTGGAGAGTTCTTCTCCTTACTTTCTTGGAGATACTCTCTTGAGCTCCTCCACCCTTTGCCCTTGAGTAAGAGATGTGTCTTACTTGTCTTGCTCTTTCTATTTTCTTTGTTCTTGGCAATCATCTTGCTTTTTGACATGATGGTTCAGACATATTTCTCATTTGTCTTTTTATGTCATTAACAAGTGGGTGTTTTATAACCATAGAAAATAGAATTAGCAGATATATACAGCTATAAAATTAATTAAGGATATATCATTGTTCATGAATAAGAATTTGTACTAACAAAATATTTAAAGTTTTTCTATTTTGTTAGTCACGCAAGACCCCTTTCAAATAAATAGACCTCATCCAAATATTTGTCAATGTAGATAATCATTTATCAATCATAAACTTTTAAGTAAAACTAAACTTATGACTCTTGTCGTTTTCATTAAGAAAGAATAATTCAATTTCTTAATAAAACTCTCTTTCTCAAAACCCAAGCCTAGATCTTGGTGATTTGTTAAGAAAACTCATTTTATTGGACAACAAGAATAAATGAGTTATTTCCACATAATGAGCAAAAGATGTGCCTCACAAAACTCCACTCATTTTTGGCTCAATAACTAATTCATGCAAGTTCCACAATTTCTAGTAATAAGAGTCACGCTCACGCTTATATTTGATTACTAGCTTGAAGTGGATAAAATGACAAGGAAAGATACTCTTTATATTTTTCATGGACATAGTGAAAATATGATTTTGATAATTTTAGTAGGACATGTATTCATCCAAACAATATTTAGTCTAACATTACAAGTTATCTCATATATTCATAAAACAAATAAGTTGTGTGGGTAGTATGGCTCCCACTTGCATTCTTATAGCTTCATCAATCATCTTCAGAAGAAATACATCTAAGCTACTAAAACTAACCCAATTTTTAATCTACTCTTAGAGCTATTCTAAAGCAAAATGAAAAGTACATCTAGAATGATCCTAATTAAAAATCATATGTGGTATGCAAGCCAAGAATTAATTAATACATGAATGACAACCTAACATCATTATCATAACTTAATTATTACAATTAATTAATAATGGCACCTTATGCCGCAACTACACACATTCATACACATCATTCATTACAACACACAAGGTATTGAAAATCTTGAGCCATACAAATCCATAATCCTCCTACAAAACAGGGTTAGTATACAAGTGTAATCTCACTGTACTATTCAATCTTGTTTAGTTAAGTTCATATCTCTCAAGTTATCAATCCATCTAAATTATTTTAAATCCCAAAAATAATATCAATATAAT
The DNA here is from genome assembly GCA_964058865.1 of Eleocharis quinqueflora. Lineage (NCBI taxonomy): Eukaryota > Viridiplantae > Streptophyta > Magnoliopsida > Poales > Cyperaceae > Eleocharis > Eleocharis quinqueflora. The sequence continues at coordinate 48,886 of CAXKVX010001074.1, forward strand.
AAACATTTATCAATTAAATATTATTCTCTATGACTTATTCCCACATGGCGAGCAAAGAGAAGTCCCTCACACAACTCTCACTCACTTATGGCCTAATAACAAAACAAGTCATGGTTGATTGCCCTTTTAGAAAGTCAATTATTCAATGGAACAAGCATTTATCATTTAAATGTTATTCTATATGATTCATTCAAGAATCTCCAATGTTCTCTAATAACTTTTAGAAAACATGAATTGACTTGTTTGTTCTTAATCATCATTATTGTTAATTAAAATTTTATAATTTTAATTCAAGCACTTTCAATCATACTCGGATGAGTTATAACACAATAGTTTTTACAAAACAAATCATTGTGCAATAACTAATTACCCAAAAATGAAATTTCAGAAACCATCTACAGTTTCAACTTGTTGCGCACCAGTTAGTGCTTTCTATGTCAAAAATGTGTCTTTTGAATTAAAATTCAAGCCATACATTTCGGAAAACCCGATTTAAGCACTTTTTTAGATGTACAAAGATATCCAGAAAATAATTAACCATTTGTGAGAAAAGCACGTTTTAATACAGGGTTTTAGATCTGAAAAACAGATTGTTGTCACCTCTGTAATTTGTAATTTTACATAAAATCCGTAATACTTTTGTGTTGCGAAATATAGTTTTATAGAAATCAGACTTCATCATCTTTCTAGTGATAGATAGCATACCAGAATCTATTTAAACAAATTCTAGATATGTTATTTTGAATCTCAACAAAATAGAAAACTGAACACTTAAATTCCAGGACTATACTAGTTTTTCTTATTTTTGTTTACCTTAATAAAACAGTTTAAACTCCCTATTTTATTTTAGAATCTTCATCCACACATTATAAACTATTGTAAGAATTTTTTGATCCACAAATTAAGTGATTCAAAAACACCAAAGTGATTAAAATGACTTAAGAACCCAAAAAGAACAGATTTATGAACAAAAACTTGAGAGATAGTTAACTAAACACTTGTGCACTTAACTTAGCACTAATTAAATAGTCTAATTACTATAAAATAAGACTAAGCTATGATACCACGATTGGGATTTCATGTGTAAGTTTAAGAGGGCAAAAATTAAAACTTTTGACTCTATTTAACTCAATACACAAAGAATCTTATTTATGTAACAAATGCAAGCAAGATTACACTATGCCATTTCATCGAACACCTCTTGTGCATCACCAAAAATAGAAAAATAGTCCATTTATTTCTTGCACAAGAGTGGATAAAATTTATATCTAAAGAGCTTGTCAAATCTCTTGATAGAGAGGAGTCGATTTCTCTTCTAGGTCTCTTGGAAAACTTTTATCTTCCTTCTTCGGCCATGGAAGCATCATTGTCTCTTGGTTCACCTTGAGCCTAAACAACTTTAGATAGATGATTGTAGAGGTTAGAGCTTAGATCCAACCACCTAGATCTTCAATCTTCAATGTACAAGCTATTTCATTTGATGGCTAAACCTTGCAAGAGAAGGGAAAGAAGAACAATGGAGTTTTTCTTTCTACACTCAAGAGAGGAGAAAAGAGAGTTACTATTCACATATTACTATTCATGCTACTGTGGCAAGAGAGAGAAAACAGTCATTTTTCATCTCAAACATATCCCTTTATATAGTCAAGCCCTAAGGAACCACTTGTGTTAATTATTTACACAAATGGCTATGACTACTCTTGTTATTCTCTAATAATATTTTGCAAAGATTTAATTTATGAGTAAATAATATTACTATATTATTATAATATGAATTAATTTATTATTCTTATAATGCTCTCAAACATTATACAAAATAAAATTCACATATATCTCAAAAATTTATTTTATGATCTAAGCATGTCATTTTACAAGACATATTATTTTAATATTTTATCACATGCATTTTAACACATACATCATGAGATTAAACGCATCATACAAAATGTAAAATACTTGCTGCTTATATTCAGTTGGTGTGACCTTACAAATGATCTACATCATCTTGTGACATAATATAAAGTACTTTATATTATGGACTATAAGATGTTCTATCACTACATTAGAGTCTCTCAAACGACATAGTCGTTATGTGCTTGATCCACTTGATCCTTATCTATCCTTATCTTATGATATTTTAAATAATATGCAAAATAGGATCGTGTAATTTTTGCATTATATTATTTTCTTGGTCTCCCAAGTGAATTATAAGATTAGTTATATTGCATGCAATATAATTTCACTTTACTAAGGAGTCCAGTAACTCAAATAATTGAGGGACAATAATTATATTGACATATAAATTTCTCCCGCCCAAGTTGTACATAACGAATTACTATATCATTTCAATTATTTGAATAGACATTAAATAGCAATCACATTATATAGTTCTGATGTGAAAAACCTATATGTCTCATATATAAGATTCAAAGATACATTGGAAATATTAATGACACAAAACATAATCCATATAATGTTCCATCGGGTTAGGTCATGTTCATATAAAGAACCATCATTTTATGTACTCATGTCATTGAATGCTAATCACTTATCAACATTTATAGAACTACAATGTACTTTCAATTTACATGATAATCTTCATGGTAAATAATATTTCCTTTAATTACCATGATTGTGAACATTTTTAGGATAATATGTTTTCATCTAAAGAGTTCTATGGTTCAAGACCACGAGCATTTTCTCGAACACTTCTAAAGATATCACATATCAATCTCAAGGAACATAAATGTATAATAACATTTAAAATCATAAACAATTCATAAATTTGTTATCAAAAAGATAACTTTCAAAACACACAACCTTCAGTGCATAACCACTATTAGTTTTAAACGTCGTTTGTGCGTATGCTCCACAAATATGTTTGTGCGAGAATGTCAAGAATTGATTATGAGAAGATCTAGAAGAGATGCTTAAAGGTTTGTCTAGCGACAAGAAACTTTTTATAGGAGGAGACTTCAACGGTCATGTTAGTATAACTAGTGGGTGTTTTGAAGGAGTGTACGGGAGATTTGGTTATGGTGACATGAATCAAGAAGGATAAAATATCGTGAACTTCGTTTTAGCATATGACATCATCATAGCCAACACCTTCTTTAGAAAAATACAATCTCATTTAGTTACCTTCAATAGTGGCCAACACTCGAGCCATATCGATTTTGTTCTTACTAGGAGAGAGGACAAATAAGTTTGCGTAGATTGTAAGGTTATATCCATAGAGTGTGTCGTCCAACAACACAAGCTTATTTTCTCGGATTTTCGCTTTTGAATATGCGCTCGACAAGACAAAGGCATCAAAATATTGAGAACGAGATGGTGAAAACTGAAAGGAGATGCCCAACAGGTCTTTAAGGACGAGATGATGAAGTATGAACATTTAACGAAGACGATTACGATACTAATAACATGTGGAAGAACATGGCAACCCGCATTCAAAAGGTAACTACAGAGGGTTTTCGGAGTGACTAAGGAAAGTAGACGTGAACCTAAAGACACATGATGGTGGAACGAGAATGTGCAAAAAGCTATCAAGAAGAAGAAGAACTGCTACAAGTGTTTGCATCATGATAAAAGTAAAGATAATGTACAGAAGTACAAAATGGCCAAAAAGAACGCAAAGAAAATTGTGAGTGAAGAAAGGGGTCGAGCTTATGAGAATCTATATCATAAGTTAGGTACGAAGGAAGACAAAATGATGTCTATAAGATTGACAAACTCCACGAGAGAAAGACGAGAGATTTCAGCCAAGTCAAATGCATGAAGGACGAGACAAATATACTTTTGGTGAAAGACGACAAGATCGAAAACCAATGGAGAGAATACTTCGACAAGTTGTTCAATGGAGAGAGTGAAAGCAGTTTGGTGGAGTTAGATTACTCTTTTGATGACACCAATAGGCGATTCATTCGAAGAATTCAACAGTTGGAGGTGAACGAGGCTTTAAAAATAATGAAAGTAGGTAAGGATCTAGTGTTTGATAACATTTCGATCGAGGTGTGGAGATGCTTTGGAGATATAGGGATAGTATGGCTACCTAAGATGTTCAACACCATCTTTCGATCAAATTAAATGCCGGACAAGTGAAGGAGAAGATATTAGTACATATCTTCAAGAATAAAGGAGATATTCAAAGTTGTACTAGTTACAGAGGAATCAAACTTATGAGCCAAACAACGAAGCTCTGGGAGAGAGTGATTGAGCATCGTTTAAGAAAGATGTTAAGCGTTACGAAAAACCAATTTGATTTTATTCCGGACGATCGACTATGGAGGCGATTTTCTTGACAAGACAACTGATGGAGAGATATAGAGAGTAGAAGAAGGATTTGCACATGATATTCATCGACTTGGAGAAAGCGTATGAGAAAGTATCGAGAAGGTCATGTGGTGGACACTTGAAAAGAAAAAAGTTCCAACAAAGTACGCCACCTTATCAAGAATATGCACGATAACATTGCGACTAGTGTCAGAGCATGTCACGACAAGACTGATGATTTCTTCATTAAGATAGGATTACATCAAGGGTCAATCTTGAGCCCTTACATCTTTGCCTTGGTGATTGATGAAATCACAAAATATATTCAAGGAGATATCCCTTGGTGCATGCTCTTTGCGTACAATGTGGTCCTAATTGACAAAAGTAAGGTAGGGCGGGTAGAAAATTAGAGTTGTGGAGGAAGACTTTAGAGTAAAAAGGTTTTAGACTTAGTAGAATTAAGACCGAGTATATAAAGTGCAAGTTTAACAGCGTTCGATCAGAAGATGGAGACGTCAGTTTAGATGAACAAGTAGTGTCTAGCAAGAACTCCTTTCGATATTTGGGTTCGATGCTACATAGTGACGGCAAGATTGATGAGGATGGTAGCCATAGAATAAGGACGGGTTGGATAAAATGGCGACAAGCATCTCGCATCCTATGCGACAAAAAAGTCCCACAAAGGTTAAAAGGTAAGTTCTATAGAATGGGGATCAGACCTACAATGTTGTATGGAGCAAAATGTTGGGCTACTAAAGGGCAACACATACAAAAGATGAGTGTGACAGAGATGCGTATGTTACGATGGATATGTGGACACATGAGAAGAGATCATATTAGAAATGACCACATACGTGACAAGGTTGAAGTTGCACCAATTGAAGAAAAACTTGTTCAACGTCTTTTGAGATGGTACGAGCATATCCAGCAGAGGCCTTCTGACGCACCACTACGTGGAGTTTTAAGTTGTGTCGAAAACACGAGAAGTAGGGGGTCGACCTAAATTGATATGGGATGAAGCTGTAAAAAGAGACTTAAAGGGTTGGAATGTCTCCAAAGAGTTGGCATCAGATAGGAGTGCATGGAAGTTAGTGATCCACGTACGTACCAGAATCATGGCATACTAAAATTTAAAAGTATGGTATAGTTGTACTATTTTAGCCCAAGATTAACGATGTAAGGCGCTAGTCTAAACTTATGATTTGTAGAATAGTTTGTTATTATTATTATTGTTGTTATTGTCATTATTATCATTAGTAGTATTATTATTATCTTTACCATACTTTTATTTCTACTTTTATTTTATTATTTATTGTATTATTATTAATTATTTTGATTTTTCATTTCATATTTGATTTCATTTCTAGTTTATTTCAATTTATTTGAGAATAAAGACTTTTTTTGTTGTTGTTATAGTATATCTATATACACTTCGGAAAAAAAAAATGAGGAGAATTCAAAGATTTATATATATATATATATATATATTCCCTAAGGTCAAGATGTACACACCGCCAAAAAATTAGTAATAATTTGGTAGAAGAGTCATCGAAATTAACCCATCATGATAGTTGCCATTTAGCAGTTGGCATTTTGCCAGAGGAAATTTTTGAGTTCGTCACTCCACCAGTAAATTAACTCGCATGCAGGAGCAAAGAAAAGTTATAGGAAAAAACAGTGACGTATAGAATTACCTAAATCACCACAATTAAACAACAATCTTTACACGTACTTTTGTTGTCTTTTAAAGAGATTATATATGTTTTCAAGCTTCTTTCTTCCTGCTGTTAAGAATGGTAGGTCACTACCACAGAAAAGAGATGTCAATTTAAAAATCATTTTTCCAACTGTTATGTGTTATGTAATCGATCGTTGACGACTAAGATCTGGTAAATCGTATAAAGAATCATTGAAATGAGTGTTGTCGAAAAGAAAACAGTAATTTAATATTCGAGATAAGATAACAATTATTATTAAATAACTGTTGGCATAAGTCTCTAACGCAACAGTTATTTAATAAATAATTGTTGTTGTTTATTTTTTGAAACGTTTTATAAATGACTAGTCCCAAATTTGCTAGCTAATGTACCATTTAAATTGTCAGAGACATTCCAAATTACAGACGAAATAGAGAGCACATGTAATTGCATATAACATGTCACATTAAAATCTATGGTCACAATAAAGAAGAAAAAAGAAACAAAATACAAATAAAGCACATATCTAAAAAAAACTCAAAAAAGGCAATTGCTATCTTAGCAACACAATGATACAAATGCGAGAACTCATGTTCAAATCTTTACAAGGAAATTGAACACCTCTTTTGCAATATTCGGCAGACCTAATTTCGAACTCAGTTATGTGTAGGGGTTCAATTTCCTATTAGAAAATCTAACAGGAGATGCCCTTTATTTTGTGCTAAGACATCAATTTGCACCAAATAAGAAGCATACATCTTCTTGCAAAAAAGGAACTTTTTGTCTTGTCCAGACGAGACCAGTAGAAATATTTCTCTAATTTGCTATACTTCTTGCAATCTCTCTCGCATTAAATTTCAAGAAGAAGTTGACCTAGTCATAGAATTATGGATCTGGAGTTTCTGAATCTTCTTAGACAAATCGTGCTTTCCTCTCTAGAGTTGATTTTATTTGCCCTCATTTTATGATCACCAAGTGTTGAATAGCCACTCTTGTCCAATAGCTGTCGCAAGGTGCCTAAAAAACACATAAAAGCAAAAGAAAATATGGAACATTTTAGTTTTAAATAAAGGAAGTAAGCTAAAAATCACTGTTAATATCAAAGAAAAAAATAGATTAAATAACATCTTTAGGGTGAAACACAAGTGGCCTGTATGCTTTCTATATACTTGAAATATTGTCATCCAATACCTCTCGCCAGGAACTCCTACAAAAACACAGAAATACAAAATCTCAAACAAATGACAAACAATTAGTACTCTACAATTCAAAGTAAATGTCAAAGAAAAAGTAGATAAAATAACCCCTTCTTTTAGGATGAAAATATGCTCTCTCTTTAGGATTAAATACCTTCATCAAGTACATTGATAGGGGTGAAATACACATTTATATTGTTGTATTTTCACCTTATCAATTGTGCTTCACCTACAAAAGTATTGTAAAATAATTTTGATTAGCATATATCAACATGTCATGTTATATAAGAATAATAAAATACTCATGCATGCTCATATCAAACTCTAAACCCTAAATAACTATTTCTAAATATTTCTAACTATTATTAATAGTTTAACTTATTTCTGAACAATTTAACTATTTATTATCAAATTCTAGATCCTAAGAATCAATTTTTTGTCAAACACTAAGCCCTAAATCCTATACCCTAACAATTTAACTGTTTCTTAAATTTTTTTACAAATTAACAACTTAGAATCAATTTCTATCCATATATTCTTTTTTCTGGTCAAGCAATTCACTGTACCATATATGCTTTGTATGTACCTAAAACTGATACATCTATCACATATTTGCAACAATAACTATTTTGAATAATTATATTATTTTGCATAAAACACCATGTTTTCATTTCACGCCAGCAATTACTATTTATAACTATTATACAAATTACCAAAATAACAAAGTAAAAATACTTTAAAAAAGACAATGCAGACGACACGGTGAGATGAGAAAACACGAAAAGGCTCATCGACTAGAGGAGAAGAATATGAGATCGATGGTGGACATGTATTTGGCAGAGTCGATTGTTTCCATGCCTACGGCATTGGCGAGAGGCAAAGAAGAACACGATGTGTGTGATAGAGATCGTAGATAACCTCCACAACTCTAGCATATAGATCAGCTAGAGGTGTGTAGGTGGTCACGTGGGAAAGAGAGGGTAGAGAAGTTTGAAAAGTTGTGGAAATGGCCAAGAGGGAAGAGAGAGAGAGAGAGAGAAGCATCACAACGTGCTCATAAACTAGGGTTCATGATAAGGAAATAATTATTTGAAATATTCATTAGCGTAGGTGGTGCTAAGTCAACGATTTTTTTTAAAAATCATTGCTCTAAAGTTTTAAAAAAATTCTGAAAAGAAAAGACAATGATTATTTTAAATAACCGTTGTCATAGCTCCACCTACGCCAACAGTTATTTTAAAAAATTATTGCCTTATCCTCAGAGATTTTTTGTACTTCTACCAATGGTGTTTAACATTTTCTTTAATAACCATTGTTTTTGTTGGAAATGGGTACTATGGCACAATTTGAAAAGCGGAAGCAATTCAATCAATCAAAATTCAATTTTAACAAATATAGCAATCTAAAGAACATAAGAATATCAAGATTGTAATAAAGAGAGGTAGAGAGATTGAGAAAGAGAGAGTAAGAGAAATGTGATACTCGATGTAACCTGGTTCGGCCAAAATCGTTTCAAAGCTTACGTCCACTGGACTTCACAATTCCACACCGAGGCCAAAACAATAAATGGATTATTCTTACAAGTTTGAATTCAATTTCTCTTACAAAAAATTGGCAACTATGAATCACGATCCAATAAGGAGCCAAAACAAAGATTCAAGAAGAGATCAAACAAAGATTCGAGAAGTTATCAAAAAGAAGGATGAGTCTGGCACTATATCTTCGCAAGGTCTCGGCACTTGGAACCCAATCGCTCAAGTCAAACCAATATCTCAATGAGAATTACAAGGTTTTTGGATAAATGATTAGACAATAATGGGAAAAGCTAGAAGGTAGCTTTGATCTCTCTCAATTTACTAGAATGTGTGTAGGTAGTATGCTTTTTCTTTGGAAAGAGATGAAAGAAATCAACTCCTTAAATAGTTGTACAGAATATATGAATAATTATTTTTTGCCTATATCGATATATAGATATGATACTATCGATATATCGATATAAAATTGATGTATTGACTGAGACCAGAATTGTGACGATCCTCTTAGGCAAATTCTCCTTAGCTAGATTTTGATTCTGTTAAGTAGTGATATTGATATATCGATAGGATATATCAATATATCGATAGGCCAATCGATATTAAATTGATGTATCGATATGACCATGACCTGTGATAGTCCACTCAGTCTGTTCTGTACTTAGTCAGCTACTTGACTATCTCATCTTTTGATATATCAATACATTATATTGATGTATCGATATGTATCAATATGGCACAATTTTGACTTGTTTGACATGATTCTATAGCTGATATCCTTGGAAATTGAAACCTAGAAAATATAAAATATGTCATATGCTCAAGGACCAAGTTCTAGTTCTCCAAGGCTCCATAATGCTCCAAGATGCATCACCTTATCATGTCTTACTTTGACGTGCATATCTTGTGTACCTACACACAATAACTCAACAAATACATGCTAGATTGTATTTGTTTTGTAAATTATCAAACCAAAGAAGTTGCTTAGCACAATAGTTTTATGGGGGTTGCTTAATCTCCTTTCTGTGGTACTGGGCCCTCTTCACTATAACAGAAAGCAGATTTAGCAACCTCCAAAAAACAATGGTTACTAAATAATTTGTTAAACACTGTTGGCAGAAGTGCAAAAAAATCTCTGAGAATAAGGCAATGGTTACTTAAAATAATCGTTGTCGTAGGGGTAGCAAGGACAACGATTATTTAAAAAAAAATATTGCCTTATCCTTTTGGAATTATTATTTTTCAAACCTCTAGGGCAACAGTAATTTAAAATAACTATAACAGAAGCTCCACCTATGCTAATGATTATTTTAAATAAATATTTGCTAGCTTATTTCCAAACCTAGCTTAAAAAATGAGCGCTTCGCGACTCTCTCTCTTTGTCGCTTTCCTCCTAGCTGCCTTCACAACTTCTCAAACTTCTATGCGGCCATCTCTTCTCCACCTGGCCACCTTCATACTGAAGGTTGTGTGTTTTGAAAGTTATCTTTTTTATAACGAATTTATGAATTGTTTATGATTTTAAATGTTATTATACATTTATGTTCCTTGAGATTGATATGTTATATCTTTAGAAGCGTTCAAGAAGATGCTCATGGTCTTGAACCATAGAACTCTTTAGATGAAAACATATAATCCTAAATATGTTCACAATCGTGGTAATTAAAGGGAACATTATTTACCATGAAGGTTGTCATGTCAATTGAAAGTACATTGTAGTTCTATAAATGTTGATAAGTGATTATCATTCAATAACATGAGTATATAAAATGGTGATTCTTTATATACTGAACATGACCTAACTAGATGGAGCATTATATGGATTAGTTTTGTGTCATTAATGTTTCCAATGTGTCTTTGAATCTTATATATGAGACATGTAAGATTTTCACATGAGAAGTATATAATGTGATTACTATTAAAATCCATTCAAATGATTGGAATAATGTAGTAATTCGTTATGTACAACTTGTGCGGGAGAAATTTATATGTCAATATTATTATTGTCCCTCAATTATTTGAGTTATGATATTACTGGGCCTATTGGTAAAGTGAAATTATATTGCATGCAATATAACTGATGTAGTTATACTTATAATTCACTTGAGAGACCAAGAAAATAATATAATGCAAAAATGACACGATCCTATTTTGCATATTATTTAAAATATCATGAGACAAGGATAGACACAAATTAAGTGGATCAAGCACGTAACGACTATGTCGTTTGGGAGACTATAATGTAGTGATAGAACCTCTTATAGTCCATAATATAAAGTATTTTATATTATATCCCAAGATGACGTAGATCCTCTGTAAGGTCACACCAACTGAACAGAAACAACAAGTATTTTACATTTTGAATGATGTATTTAATCTCATGATGTATGAGTTAAAATGCATGTGATAAAATGTTAAAGTAATATGTCATGTAAAATGACATGCTTAGATCATAAAATAAATTTATGAGAATATATGTGAATATTAGTTTGTATAATGTTTGAGAGCATTATAAGAATAATAAATTAATTCATATTAGAATAATATAGTAATATTATTTACTCATAAATTAAATCCTTGCAAATATGATTAGGGAATAACAAGAGAGTAATCATAGCCATTTGTGTAAATAATTAACACAAGTGTTCCCCTAGGGCTTGGCTATATAAAGGGGTATGTTTGAGATGAAAAAATGATTTTTTCTCTCTCTTCCCACAATGGGATGAATAGTAACCGTGAATAGTAACCCCTTTTTCTCCTCTCTTGTGTGTAGAAAGAAAAAACTCCATTGTTCTTCTTTCTCTTCTCTTGCAAGGTTTAGTCACCAAATGAAATAGCTTGTTCATTGAAGATTGAAGATCTAGGTGGTTGGATCTAAGCTCTAACCTCTACATCCATCTATCTAAGGATGCTTTAGGTTGTTGTTTAGGTTCAAGGTGAACCAAGAGACAAGGGTGCTTCCATGGCCGAAGAAGGAAGACGACGGTTTCCAAGAGACCTAGAAGAGGAATCGACTCATCTCTACGAAGAGATTTGACAATCTCTTTAGGTATAATCTTTTATCCACTCTTGTGCAAGAAATAAATGTTTTATTTTCTGTTTTGTTGATGCACAAGAGGTGTTCGATGAAATGTCATAGTATAATCTTGCTTGTAATTGTTATATAAATAAGATCATTTGTGTATTGAGTTAAATAGAGGCAAAAAAATTTAATTTTCGTCCTCTTGAACTTACACATGAAATCCCAACAGTGGTATCAGAGCTTAGGCTTATTTTATAGTAATTAGACTATTTAATTAGTGCTAAATTAAGTGCACAAGCTAATCTGATATGTTAGGGATGTGAAGGTTATCAACGATCTCTATCACACACACCTTTTGTTTCTTTTGCCTCTTGACGACACCTTGAGCATGAGAATGATCGACTCTGTCAGATCATCCATGTCTAACACCGTCTTGTGTTTTTCTCCTTCTATCAATGAGCATTGTCATGTTTTCTCCTCTTGCCACGTCGTCTGCATCCTCTTCTTTAAGGTAAATTTTTTATTTCGTTATTTTTTAATTTCTTATGATAGTTAGAAAAAGTTAGTGATGCAAGGAATGAAAAACATGATGTTTATTACGTAAATGTTATAATTATGCAAAAAAAATTATTGATGTAAGTATGTGACCAATATACCAGTTTCTGGTACATATAAATCAGAGCTAGTACCACGGGTTGCGTGATCAGAAAAAAAAAGAATACAAGGATAAAAATTGTGCTAAGTTATTAAATTGTTAAAAATAGTTAAATTGTTAGGATTTAGGATTTAGAGTTTGATAAGAAATTGATGTTTAGAATTTAGGGTTTGATAAGAAATTGATGCTTAGGATTTAGGATTTGATAAGTAATAGTTAAATTGCAAGAAATAAGTTAAATTATTAATAATAGTTAGAAATAGTTAAAAAATAGTTATTTAGGGTTTCGAGTTTGATAAGAATATGCAATATTATTTTATTATCCTAGTATAGAAGACATGGTGATATATGCTAATCAAAATTATGTTACAACATTTCTATAGGTGAAGCACGACTGATATGGTGAAAATCTCACAATAGAAATGTCAGTTTGACCACTATCACGACACTTGATGAAACTTAGTTGTTTCATCTTAAAGAGAGATTGGTTTTTCACTCTAATAGAAGACGTCATTTAATCTACTTTTCTATTTGCATTTACTGGAATGTACATATTGTTTGTTATTTATCTAAGAGTTAAAGTGACTTTTTTTTAATTTTGACACAAATCTTGACAAGGATCCGATGGTCATAAATTGCATATGATGAAAGAGTGTGTCTTATGTATATTACCATAGGCTTGCTCTTTATAATTTTGAAATTTGAAGTGAAATCAAAACTTGAAGCCAAACTTCATGAAGCATAATTGCATTGCTCATATATATGTTTATATATGTATATGTATATATATATATATATATATATATATATATATATATATATATATATATATATATATATATGTATGTATATATATATATATATAGAAAGAGATAGAGATATAGGTTAGGATGCTCCATGGAGCATCAAATCGCTCGTGCTCCACATTCATTATCTCCAATTTGAAAATTCCAACGACAGATCCGAATCTTTGAATTTGATTGATAACTTTGGTTGATTTATTTACTTATTTGTCTTGCCTTATCTTCATTTAATTAAGTTTTGTGACAATTTTAAGGACATTTTGTAAAAGTTTTCCCGAAAATATTAATTTGTTATTTTTCTTCACCCTTGGAAAGTTTAGAATATTATTCCTTCAATCGGATGGTAAAATCATTTTCTAAAGATGTATCCATTGATTGTCCTTTCTATACATCCATGTTGAACAATTTTACAGCTAAGCTCACATTTTAATTCCATCTCTCTGTCGAACAATTAGTGGTTAAATTTTCGTGGAGAAAGATGTTAATGAGATTAATTATTTAATTATGTCAACTTTAGTATATCTAATATTGTGTCATTTTCCATACTAATAGCCGTCCGTAGCTAGCTAACCCCACTTATTAATCCAATTGTACTATTGTACTATCTAGATATAACTCTTAAAATCTTAATTAGGTCAAACAAGCATTCTCTAGCAGTAATAATAGTATAATCCCCAAGTCTATGGGCTCCAGGGGTGGATTCATTAATGGGCAAGTTCGGGTAGGTTTTCGGGCTTAATTTTCAAATTAAAAATGTAAAATTTAGCGTATTTTTAGTTATTTTTGTTATGAAAAATGTGTTTTAATTAATAATATTTTAGTGAGTTTTAGTAAGTTTGTGTCCGAACTTATTCTATATTTCAGTGCTCGAACTTAGTTGTGTCTGAGATTAAATATTCTCTTAGTCAGCAGCCCCTGATTGGGATTCAAGCCTCCAATGTTGCAACAGTGACATGGAAGAATGCATGATATCTGTGCAGCTTTTTATTAACATAACATGTATATTAATATAAAGCAATGACTTTCTTACTTGATTATTTAATCATTAGTATATCTAATGGGATAATGTGCAAATAATTATGTGTACCTGTCTACCATTAATATATCTTTCTCCCTAAGAAAAGCATTTTTTATATACGGTTCTCATATCCCTATTACTTACCATGCGTCAGGTAATTAATCGTTACCAGATATATTAACAATATTCGAAGGGAGTTACATAGATATTAATATTGTTATCGACTATCGAACGATGTTATTATACACTTTTAGTTGAGTTATTGTGCACGTTATTTGAGTTAATATGTATGTTATTTTTTGTACTGAAATTAGTATGCATGTTATTTTTATACTGAAATAGTTATACATGTTATTTGAGTTATTATGCACATTATTTTGTTAATATACATAATATTTTTTTCAGTACAAAAATAACATGATATAACGTGCATATTAACTCAAATAATGTGCATAGTAACTCAACTAAATGTGCATAATAACGTCGGTATCAATATTGATATCTACGGAACATTATCCATATTTAAAATACTAAGTTTTCTCTAATTTCTGAGGTTGAAACAGAATGCATGGAAGAAAAGACTTATTTCCCTATTCATACTCTTGATGATCAATTATGGGTTTAACATTTACAGATTCAAATTATATATTTATTTGGAAAAGTTTTTTAGTTGGTTGCACAACTTAGTGTTCTGCATGGACTATGAATTGCGCAATAATTATTTATATATATATATGAAAATGGCTTTGTGAGTTTGCTGAAATAATATATTTCAGTTTTACTAGCTAGAAAGTTCTTGATTTGATCCATTATATATTTCACCACTTTTCCTAAACTTGTATTATATTATATATTATTTAATTGTTGGAACTTGATACAGATAGTGATAAATCATCTCCCTTTCACATAAGTTAATGGAAACTATTTGTTTATTGCAACGCATATACCTGTTCTTGACTAAACATCATATTAATTATAAGCAAAAGATGTTCATCATAAATCATAATCTTTATAAAGAATACTTGAATTCTTGGTCATATATAGGGCAAATTATATTCTTTCAAGTTTAATCTATAAGAATTATATATACTTCAGTACCTTTCACAAAAAGAACTTTTGTACTTGGTCATACTGCGAATTATACTTCAGTAGCTTTCAAAAGAAAAGAAAAAACTTCTAGGAGCTTTGCAATATCTTAATTTGCACTTGCCATAGTTTAATTAGCTGTTTGTAGGGAACAAGTAGTGCCACAGAAGATCAGATGTAGGACAATTCCTGCTATATATATATAATATATAACAGCTATCTAGATTACCTAAACTTCATAAGAAATTAAGTTAATCAAGTACAAGCTTGAACCTGGGAATTAATGGAGTTCAGTAGAGAAGAAAAAGTTAGCAGCAAAAGAGTTGCTTCCATAGATGGAGTAGAAGAAGCCTCAATTTATGTAGACAAAGGAGGGTTTGATGCTGACTACAAGTCTAAATTAGATGAGCAACTTAAGGTCTCATTGCCTCTCTCTCTCTCTGTCTCTCTTGAAATGAAAAAAAAAGCTTACATATATTAACAAGTACTTAATGGCATAGTTGACTAATTTTAATTCCTTGAGGTATTGTTTTGGTATTGCAATAGACCAAATGAAATGCTACAAATCTTCACTAGGAAAATGAATGATAAGAAATCACAGTAGGATGTTGTCCTATTTAAGAAAATTAACAATTAGCGAGGTTAAATTAGAACATGAAGTTAACAATTCAAACAAATATATTTAACAGGCACCTAGATGGAAAAGATTCTTAGAACATGTTGGTCCTGGTTTCTTAGTCTCGTTGGCATATCTTGATCCTGGCAATTGTAAGTTCTTCAAGTTCAACTATACAATTATGAGGTTATCTAGCTCAGTATCGATTTAGATTTGACATATTTTACATTGCTTGCTTGCGTGTGTATCTTAATTAATACAGTTCTTCATGCTTGCTGTGACCAATTTAAGGATTCAGATCATCAGATCGATGCATATTTAATTTGTGATTTTAAAGGAACTTATCTAATTGAGTCTTACACATGTGCATGCCAACATACAAAATTACATGTATATACTTAAATAGGAATTTCCCTTTCCAAACTCCCCATTTCCCTTACCCCCTACATTAATCAGCATACTTAAATCGTGATTTGCATTACTGTAACAGTGGAAACTGACCTCCAAGCGGGTGCTAACCACAAGTATGAGGTGCAATTTCATTACAAAAATATACCCTTAATTTCTTCCATCAATCTTTTAGCTAAAGTCAATGAACTTAATTTGATGATCACGTTGCTCTTCTTTCTTTTTATGTGGAAATTTGTAGCTCCTGTGGGTTATTCTGATCGGCTTAACTTTTGCGCTGATCATCCAATCATTATCAGCTAATCTAGGCGTGGTGACAGGTACTGAGACTTCGAATATATATCTATACTAATATAGAATTTGTTTTCATTTCGAAGCAGAATACTATAAATTTGTTAATATGTATGATTTACATGTATCAGTTCGGTTGATTAATTGTAGGGAGGCATCTAGCCGAGTTATGCAAGAGTGAATATCCACCGTTTATCAGATACTGTTTATGGCTGCTCGCTGAGTTGGCAGTTATCGCAGCCGATATCCCGGAAGGTTTCTACTGTACCCATCTTTTTTGAGAAATTAATTAATGATTGAATTGTAAACCTTTTGGGTGCTCAACTCCTAAAATTCATTTATTCAACTTATGCACATATCACATATGAATCATGAGACCCTAATATATCCATTTTATTATGAAGTGGGGTATTGACTATTGAATATATCAGACAGTGAAAATCGATTTTTCTTAAGAATATATCTCTTTTAAAAAAGTGGGCATTAATTACCCACTGATTTCATTGAAACCAGAATATGTTCTTGTTTAATTGAAAAAGAAAACAAGCAGAAGAAGAAGAAAGCATAATGGAAGTTTCTTATTTGGAGGAGTAAGCTGGGTGCCATTAGAAAATTAATTGAGTTGTATTGACTTGAGGTTAGATAATATAATAGTGTTTCATTCCATTAATTGTGATTTGTGATTTGTGATGCATGGTGCAGTGATAGGGACAGCTTTTGCTCTGAACATATTGTTTCATATTCCCATCTGGGTCGGCGTTCTCATCACCGGCACAAGCACTCTCCTCCTCTTGGGCTTGCAGAAATATGGGGTAATTATATAAGCTCTGCCTACCTATATACAGAATGTCAGAAAGTAACTAAGATTTCTCTGTTGTTTTCGTCGAGCTTAATTTAACTAACTGCGCCCAGCCCGGCCCATATCTGGGGAATACGGTTCCTCTTGTACGAAACGATATCCTCTGCACCCATTTTTATGGGTGCTCTCCGCATTGGTCTAATTTGAATCGTTGGATTAGATTTGAACGGATCCAATTTTATAATACGAGAGTCCTTCTGAATCATATAATTGACGGTCAGCCGTCCAAATTTAATCGGACGATCCTGATTAACGGGTGCAGAGAGCACCGACAACAAATGAGTGCAGAGAATACGGTTCCCATCTTGTACAGGAACTGACAAAATATATATATCAACCTTTGCTAATGAACTCTGCAAGGTGAGAAAGCTGGAACTCGTCATATCACTGCTAGTTTTTGTCATGGCCGCATGTTTCTTCGGAGAGATGGGCTACGTCAAGCCCCCTGCTGGTGAGGTCATCAAGGGATTGTTTGTGCCCAAGCTCAATGGAAAAGGTGCAACCGGCGATGCAATCGCCTTGCTTGGAGCTCTCGTCATGCCGTAAGCTAGCTTTTAACACTTAATTACTTGTCACTACTGAAACACTGAATTCTATATGTTGATGTTCTAAACACTGTTATCATGTGCAGACACAATTTGTTCCTGCATTCTGCTCTGGTGCTATCAAGGAAGACCCCATCATCTGTCAAGGGAATTAATGTAAGTGCCAGAACTAGAATTAGACTAATTCAAGTGACTCTTGATAATAAATACAATTTCTTTCTTGTCCAAGTTACATAGAATATTCTTTGTTTTTTGCTTATTTCCGCGCGCAATTCTCTTTGAAGGAGTTTAATTTGTGTTTTTTTTCCTCAAAGGATGCTTGTAGGTTCTTTCTTATTGAGAGCGGGTTTGCGTTGTTTGTCGCACTGCTGATAAATATTGCAGTCGTATCGGTCGCTGGTACTGTTTGTAAGGCTACAGTTCTTTCTGCAGTTGATGCAGAGAGATGTAGCGACCTCACACTAGATTCTGCTTCTTTCCTGCTTGAGGTAAAATTCACTTTGTAATATTTCTCTGTTCAATTCCTATCGCTGTCGCGTTCGCTACACCTTGGCAAAACAATGAAAATAGATATCATTAAGTATGTTTACTGAGCATTATATAATTATGTCTAACAAAATCATTTTTTAATGTTAATTTCAGAATGTTCTTGGTAAATCAAGCTCAGTTATCTATGCAATTGCATTGCTAGCATCTGGACAAAGCTCAACTATCACTGGTACATATGCCGGCCAGTATGTCATGCAGGTAAAATTTGTATCTCTAATTAACACATTTTTTAATCTTACAAATAACAACTTTTAGCTGCTGAGAAAACTGTTCAATTGATTAAACAGGGATTTTTGGACATAAGGATGAGAAAATGGCAACAAAATCTCATGACACGTGTTATTGCTATCGGTCCTAGTCTTATAGTTTCAATTATTGGCGGCGCTGCTGGTGCTGGTCGCCTTATTATTATTGCTTCGGTAATATCAATTAAAAAATAAGAATAATTATATTTGCTCAAGTGTTTAGTTAATTTTAAATTTGATTTATTTCATAATTTGTTGCCTGTAGATGATATTATCATTTGAGTTGCCGTTTGCTCTCATACCTCTTCTCAAGTTCAGCAGCAGCAGCACTAAAATGGGGCCCCATAGAAACTCCATCATAGTTAGTATCAGAATTCTATACATCTTTTCTTCAACTATATAAGGAAATTACTAATTCTTATAACTAACATGTGAATATATTAATGTGCAACAGATAATTATAATATCATGGTTGCTTGGATTGATGATAATTGGCATAAACATCTACTTCCTGAGCACGAGCTTCGTCGACTGGTTGATTAAAAGCAGTTTGCACATATCAGTACGCGTCATAATTGGCATCATAGTTTTCCCTGGAATGGCAATTTACATCATTGCTGTCATCTATTTGACATTCCGAAAAGATACTGTTGTCACATTTGTGCATGCTTCTGACCCGGCACAAACAGAAATGGAGAAAGGGGTGCACATATGCACTGGGGATGGTGAGAATGAGGTGGTGCCATACAGAGAGGACCTTGCAGATATTCCATTTCCCGAATAGTTTGTACAAGAGAGTAAGAGACGGATGTGGAAAAATAAAATTTGTATTTTGGTGTAGGGCAATGATACAATGCCCCTGTTTTGCCCCCTCATTTCTCCACTCTCACTGACGCGTGGGTCCCACGTGGACCCCGTACTTTGACTTTAGGGGGTCCTTTACTGAAGCATTGACTGGGGTGAAACAGGAGGCAACGCATACTTTTCCTTTGGTGTAATATGTTGTAAGATTAGGTCAGGAGGAGGAAAACTTGTATATTGCATTTAGTTGTAAAAGTCTTTGTGAATTAACGTACATATTTGTGCAAGCAACAAGCAAGGCAATTGATCAATGGCATTGACATATTACATATACAACCATGTAATTGTTAATACCTTATTGGGCTAGGAAATATGTAAATATGTAATCTAGAGGAGCATGGCTAAAATAATATGCATAGTACACCCTATTTTGTACTATGCATATAGATATAGGTCATTAAATTGAGATTTAAGTTGCTCAATAAATTCTTCATATGAAAATATTGTAGGAAATTAAATTTCGTGATTTTTGGAGCTTTCTAGCTATTTTTTAAATATTTTTTAAAAACAGTCCAGATTTAATACTACAAAAGTGTCATTTCTGGGCTGTTTTTAAAAAATATTTAAAAAATAGTAAGAAGGCTCTAAAAATCACGAAATTTTATTTCCTACAAGATTTTGATATGAAGAATTTTTTGAGCAACTTAAATATCAATTTAATGACCAAATTAAATACAAATGAGCGCATAGTACGTTATGTGGTGTACTATGCATATTATTTTAGCCATGCTCAATCTAGAGTAGTGATTTTTTTCTTGGGCCTATCTAACAGGCTTTGATTATACGAAAATACTTCCCATTGACACACTGGAACTGAAACTAAATCCTCTGCGGAACCTTTTTGTTCCGCAGAGGAGAACTTTAGATATGAGCCGTTAGATCGGTCAAGATTAATAGTATAAAAAATCTCTTCTGAATCATATGATTGACGGTCAGCATTGATCTTTGATCAGATGGTTCAGATCAAGTTTTGCAGAGAGCGGAGGAAAAAAATCCACAGAGTTCGTCCAATTAGATCTGGACGGTTGACTGTCACTTATATAATTCAGGAGAATTTTATATTATAAAATTAGATCCGTTAAAATGTAATCAAACGGTTCATATTAAACGAGTGCAGAGGTGCAAAAAGTACTAATAAAAATGAGTGCAGAAGATATTGTTTCTTGACACACTATTCGCTTCTGTCGTTTCTTTTATTTATTTCCCTCTCTTTTTTATATTTATTCTTTTTTGTCTTTATAACTTTGACCCCTGAATCTTTCATTAATTTGGTTTATTTTCTTAATTTCTTTCTTTTTCCTCTCTCTGGTTATTGTTATGCCTTTTATCAACCATTTAAATGTATATTTGTTTCCATCTATATTTTTTTGAAGAGTGAGGTCACAATGCTTGCGCAAGCACAGACACTATCATACTTGCAATTACAAATATCAAAGTGGAAACAGTCGACTCAAATAGTTGAGAACGTTGTCCATATTAAAATTCACTTAGGCACCAAAATTTTCATTTTTGTAGATTATTTTATTTTATCAGATGAGTGAAAAACTTTCTCGAATCTAATGAAATTTTCACTCTTTCGAATAAATAGTAAAAAAAATAAAAAATTTCGTCCATTAATAAATTTTAATATTGACAATATATTCAAAAATTAGAATCGATAGTTTGCACTTTAAAATTCGAGATATGTAGTTGCAAATACGATAGAGTTTGTGCTTGCGCAAACACCGTCGTGTCAGTCTTTTCTGAAAATTTGATGAATGACTTTTGTTCTAAATTTCCTAATACTATATCTTGAATCAAAAATAGTTAACCTTGAAGGATTGATATATACAGACATAGAATTTGACTACAATACTTTACAAAGTATAATTACTTCATACTTTGTAGAGTCATAAGATGCAATATCATAACAAAATGTTTGTATCCACATGAAAATCATATCTTAGGGCATAACCAATGTACCAATAATAAAATTATATTATTTTAATGAACCAGTGACTTTTTGTCCTAAAATATTGATCACACCAAATTCCTCCTGTTTCTCGATTAATTAGTTTAATTACTTATCTGCACGAAACACGCAGAAAGGGATCTAACGATTTGTTTAGTAGGCTAATTACCAAAATGAAGAGTCATGTTTGTGCTTTGCGTTATGTGTTAAAAATAATTTTTAAGTTAATTGACTATATCAGTATGATGACGTACATGGTATGTCAAATAATACACATATTTATCTAGGATTAATTATGTAATTTAAATCAAGTTTAAGTTAAATCAGTGTCCAAACAAACAAGTTTTTATCCCAAAAGAGTTCAATTCACTACCTTACAGTGTTTTAGTACAGAAAAAGCTTTTGAAAGCAGAATAAACACAAGGAAGGACGATGGAACGAACTAGTAGTGCAATAGAAGCAATTGGGCCATCTGCCAGGCCAATTGCGGCCGCAGGAACATCCAGTACGGTCGCAATCAACCTCTACAGGCCAAAAGATGAAGAGCAGCCCAATGCAGCTTTATTGCGGGCGCAAGGTATATCCTTGCGGCCGCAATAATAGTTGACAGAGGGATGTGCACATTAAGGAAGTTACCACCTCCATACATTGCGGCCACAGGAGTTATTATTGCCCCCGCAATTGAACGTGCATGACCATGACAGAGGAGTGATAACTACCACGCTAGGTATGTTGCGGCCGCAATAGAAGTTATTGCCCCCGCAATAGACCTGCGCAGAAGCACAAATAGGAAGTTTTAGCAGTCTGTTTTTAGGGATCTAGCTTTCATATATATAGATTAAGGTTTTAAATAGCGTATAGCGGTCCATAGCGGTGCGAAAGTCATTTAGCGTTTAGCGGTATAGCGGTGATAAAGCGGACGATAAACCACAACATCGCTATTTTCTACATATACATTATGTTAAAGCAAATTGTCAAGAATATCAATGAAATTACTAAATTAAATAAATTTATCAAGAAATTATGCATCTCTCTTATGTCTTTAATAGAAAAATGCAACATATAAGAAAATAATGTTGACCTAAACAATTCCTTTGGTCTGTTGATTTGAAAAAAAAATCAGAATTTAACTAGTTTGTTGATGAAAATTTGTAAGTTATGTATGGAACAAAATATAGAGCTTGTCGTGATCTTTCCAACGCATAAAAAACCACTAAAATCGGAGTTACGAGTCAAAAGTTGTGACCATTTGAACAAAAGTACCGATATATCCGCTTTATCACCGCTTTTTTTTAGACAGTCATCCGTTTTATCACAGCTAAATTCCGCTTTATCGCCAAAAACCGTTTTATCGGCATGTTTGAAATAAATCGTGCGGTTATAGCAAAATTTCCGCTATATCCGTTTTATCAGCGCTTTATCGCCGCTTTTTAAAAGCTTGATATAGATATAGTTATTAGGCAGAACCAAGAGGGAAGTTAGACGAATTTAGCCAGTAACAAAGGGTTAGGACTTAGAGATTTTACAGAAGAGGAAGAAGAAAAAGCGCTACTTTTGCAGTCTTAGTTGTATATCTCTTTTCCAAGCTTTTAAAAAACGTTTAACGGCCCTTAACGGTGAGGTGGTCGCTTAACGGTTTAACGTTAAAATGAAATTATACGGAAGTTAAATTAAAAAACGGCCAACCATTTTTTGTGTATTATTTATTTACTTTAGACCAAATTATGATGCAAACATACACACTTTTGTCATATGTATGACTCTATGTAACTATATATTATATAATATATTTAACATTATTATTAGCATTGCTGTCTTTTTCATTATTTAAAAATATGAATGATGTTATATGATATGTTTAATAATTAGAATTTAGAATGTATTTTATTTTGAAATATGTATTTTTTATAACCTTCACTATCTAATTGCGTAAGTCGTACCAACATAATAATATCTCATGCCAGCATCAATATAACACACAAGACCAGTGTACCCAAACAATCAACACATCATCATAACACTAGTAACTACCCGACTAAGCTCACAATAACTAATCCCAAGTTAATAAAATAGTAAACAAAAATGGAAAAACTAAATTAATTCAACAAGTTGACAAATCACCAAGTACATTACAGTAAGCATCCAGCAAAAACACAAAGAAAAAATAAAAAAATAAAAAATAAATAAAAAATGGCGTTAAAACGGCCTGATTTTAACGGATTTACACGGTTTAAACGGAGTTAAAACCGTTAAACTGCAGAAAACCAATTAAAAACGTTTTTTCCTGAAAACTTAACGCCATGACAAGTTTTTCCCGTTAAACCGGTTAAACTGAAGTTTAAACTCCATTTTTTAAAAGCTTGCTCTTTTCTCTATTTCTCTCTTTTTCACTTCTACCATGTTTAGTCCATTATCCATGTCCGGGTGAGTTGTATTAGGACTTGTTAGGATGAATTGAAAGCATGGCAATTGTGATAAATTTCTGGATTTGTTTGCTTTCTATTTTACTTGCAATTTCATGAATTGTGATCTTAAGGTTTAGTTTTAGACCTTGACTATAGAAAGCATGGCAATTGATTGACTAAGTACCGAGAGGTGACGCTAATTGATTGTCCATCTTATGACTTGCTTGCTATATGAATTGTTTCACTTTATGATTTAGTATTTGCAATAGAGATATTGAATATTAGATCTAGACCATAGGAAGTAGGGTAATTAACGAACTAAGTACCGAGAGGTGATGTTTGTTGATTATGGGTTTGCCTAATTGTCGTAACAAATTGTATTAAGTACCGAGGGGTGACATATGATTGCTTAGGATAATTAGGATGGTATGTGCTTAATGGGTTTTGACTAGTTTAACCAAGTACTGAGAGGTGAAGCCATAATTAGTGCAAACACGGTACCTAAATAGAGATATCGCTTGGTTCCAAATCTGAAACCATACCTTCGTAATACCAAGAAATTAATCACCAAACAAGTGTTGACAATTGTGGATATGTCATCTTAACAAGGCCTAATCGTTTGGTCTAAATCAATCGAACAATTCAAACCTGAAACTTTTCTTTTATCTTCTACTTTTGCTTAAATTAAATTTACTCAAAACTGAAAATTGAAACCGAATTGTCCCTGTGGATTCGACCCCTAAGTACTACGATAGACGGTTGTATACTTGCAACTTCTATATTTTAATTAGAGTTAATAAAACTCACATACACCACACCAGTACAACAAAACCTAAAAAGTGACAACAAATAACCAAAATGAAAAGTCTATAATTCACATATTAAGAAATTGATTACAAAATCATTAGTTGCTATTTCATAAATTATCCAGAAAAAATCAAAGAATTTAGATTTTATTGTCATTCACACACACTAGAATAGTAGATACTCGGCATGCAATGTTTTTTTAAAATGACAACATTAGTGGGAGTAATAATAAAATGAGTTGTAAACCTACAAGAAGAAGAAGATTGAATTTAGGTTCCAACTTCGGTTACTACAAAAGTTATAAGTTCTTCTCCTTTAGAGGTAAATGATGGTACTAATCTAAAATAGTATAAAGATGGGTGCATGTCGGCGTGTCGGCTTCAAGGACACGCTGATACTTCAATCTGGATCGTTTATTTCTTTTAACATCTTTGGTCTGAGCCGTTTATTATTTCGTTAGATAATATATTAGGTGGTTCGAGAGGATAAGTGCGAGAGAGAGTGCTTTCTCTTGAGAGATTAATGAAGAGAGAGGATGAGCGTCTGCTAGGGGAGATAGACGCGAGAGATTGTGAGAGAGAAGCAAGGGGAGGCGACGTGGAAAGTTTAGTGGAAAGTGGAAAGAGACGCTAGGTTTTCAATAGTTTTGAGCGATCAAGAATGATAGCGAATGCGATGATTCGTGTAACGAATCCAATGAAATCACGAAAAAACAGAAAATTAGCGACTTCTACACAGAATAACTCCACTACATTCGTGAATTTTAAAGAGAGTGCCATCGGACGGCTCTTATTTACTTCGAAAATATGAGAATAAATCTAAGTCGTTGCCGAATCAGAACAGTTTAGGTGCTTAGTAATATAGCAGAGACAGATAGAAAGAGATATTGACTAGCGTGAAAACGATTGCACTTCTTACCGAAACGACAATTGATTAATTATCTTTTTTATTTTAAAATTTCAATGTGCGTTGCTGAATAATTTTTACATATCAAAATTTTGTAGTATTCAAATTCCACTATTTTTATACTTTCTAACTATTTTTTAAATATCTTAAAAAATAGAAAATAATAATTTTATTCTTAAACAAGATCATTATTCAAAAATATTTAAAAATAACTAAAAAGTTCTAAAATAGTACGATAGTATGTATTATTAATTAGAAAAAAATTAAATATTTCTAAAAATGAGTACATTGAATACTTTCAATATTTCGAACCGTTCGATCTTGATATATAGTACGAACTTTAGATGTCTGAAATGACTTAAAGTACTCAATTTTTCCCCGTTAATTAATATTTTAAAAAAATTGATTGCTTCTAATAATTTACAAGAACCTTCATGGACACCCCCACCATGCAAAAAGATGGAACGTGAAAAAGGTTGAATAAAAATTGACACAAAGTAAAGGTGCTTTAACAAAGCACTGTGCATAGAGAATCTAGTACCCGTGTTGTGCTTGTCTACGTGGTCATATGAGTTGAACAACATCAACAAATTTTTATATAGAGCACTAATTTCATAGTTTATATAAAAATTTCGCTATTTTCGTCGTGTAAATAAATTCCTGGAGTTGTGCTGTTATGCTTTGCAAAACGCGGTAAAAGACGCGCTTTGCGATTATGAAATTATTAGATCTTTGATCATTATATTGACACAAATCACAAAATACGATTCAATGAACCACAATGACAAAGCGCGCGTTTTGCCGCGCTTTGCAAAGTATAACAGCACAATTCATAAATCCTGAATGCTAAATCTCTGGTACATTTCTCAGAAAGAGTGAGGTGCAAAAGGATCAGGTCAGTTATGTCCACTTACACGCGAAAAGTACTTTCTATATTCCCCTGGCAACCAAACCATTACATGTGGAGGTAAAATGTTGTTTTTTGCTTTTTAGTAATGTTAATTCCTCCTTTTACAAGGAAAAGGTAAAATAGATACCCAAAATGCCTCACATTCAATTCCATTTCCCTTGGTACACATAAACTCCACAAAACCAAAAGCATTATCATAATTACTATACCCATCCTTCACCTTGAGGCCCCTATCCCCTGAAACGGTTTCAAACTGAACCCAAACATGCCACAAAAATCCTTACATTGTCCCTAATACAACCTCCTCAAAATAACCCATTATTAATTAACGGTTTTGTTATACTTCTCCATTAGACTCCCCCATAAGCCCCTTCAGTTCCTCAGTTACTGTCGCAATCTCGACACTTGTCAGTTTTTGAGCCCTTGAGGCCTCAAACTCCCAATCAGTTCGTACCAGAACTGCAATTAGTACAAGAACAACGCATGCAACTTGAGCCGAGAAAAGCCCATACCACAGCCCGCTAAAGCCTACATTGGCACCAAAGGTCAGGCTAACGGCCACTGGCAAACCAACTAAATAAAATGATAGCAGATTGATCCTCGCACCGACGGCTGGCCGAGCTGTACCACGTAAAACCCCACAACCAGTCGTCTGAGGGCAATTTCCCAGCTCACATAAACCCATTAGAGGCATCACGGCAGATGCTAGCCTGACAATGGATGCATCGTCCGTGAAAAGCCGGACCCAGCGTTCACGGAATGCAAGGGTCCAGATGACATGGATGGCACCAATCATGAGGGCACACCCAAGGGCGACCAGAGCTGCCATGCGGGCCCGGCTTGGCTTCCCTGAGCCCAGCTCATTTCCTACCTACAATTTTATTTCAATGTACCAGTAAGATAGCAGCTCAGCAGGTTAAGTTTTTGGAAGGTAACTAGTGTGTTGTTTGTTTCGTTTCAATAGATTTTGACGGCTATTACTGGATAAAACTTGGAACAGTGCACTGATCCACGGGTACAAGTTTCTTTAGGAAAAGGATAAAGAAAGACACAAATATCTGTCACTGACAAGTGACCACTAATTCAGCTTTCTTTTTGGGTAATAATGTTTGCATTGAAGAGAGCTGATAAAGATAAGTGGCTATCCATTGGTAGCATTGAATACCAAAAGCAGTCCAGTAAAATTGCACACTGGGAAAATGATATGTTCAAAAAGCCAAATAAATTTTCAGGACCACCCTAGAAAGTTCCTTTTTATAAAAAAAAGGTTCAGATCAGTAATAAAATGTTGGATGTACCTTAGTAAATGAATCATCTTGAATAGTCCTAGAAGTAATGTTCCAGTAAATCAATTGTATTTGATGAAAAGCATACGTGACATTAAATAGCAATATATAAACATACGACACATAGACAGTAAATTAAGTTTGAGAGGACCATCCTAAAAGTCCCTCCTTGCCGAAAACCAACCCCATCAATGATGAGTTACTCTATAGTTATTGAAAATTCTTTGAATATTACTACTAGATGCTAGTGCATGTGTAAAAGTATAATTTTCTTTTACTGGAGTACATAGAAAATGACATAATAGGTAGGTTCACTACTAACTTAAATGTCTAAATTTAACAAACAATTATATTAATTAATTGCACTTACACGGGTAGAGACACATGCAGCTAATGCCATAGGCACCGTGTACATTAAACTAGTGGTTTGTATGAGCACTGCAGCAGCTCCGACAGCAGTGGTGGGGTCAGGGAGGTATCCAGCTAATACAGTCATGATCTCATACCACCACCACTCCAAACATACACCAAGACAGCTCGGCACGGCCAGTTTGACAAGTGGCGCAACCCCACTAGCCACTGCTGCAGGAGCTGCCCATCCACGCCATGTCAGCTGGCACGTACCAGCCCAGCGCAAGTAGATTAGTAGAAACATTAGCATGTTAAAGTTAGTCATAGCAGATGCAATTGCAACACCTGGTACCCCGAGACCCAGCACAAATACCAGGAACATGTTGAGTGGTACGTGAAGTACAACTGCTGCTGCTGAGCATGCCGCCATAGGTTTAGTCACACCCTATAAAAATTCCGCAAATGAGAGAAAAAAATGTTCAATTCTTAATTTGAAAAGACAAGTTCTGCAATATAGATACAAAGTGTAGGGGGGTGAGACTCTGTCATGCATGTGACAGTCAATTTTCAAAATTATTTACTATGAGCACAGAAGTACAATAATTGTGATACATATTTTAATGCCTAAGAGCATCAGTGCACCAACAAGTAATTCCTCATTATAATCCTATATAAACTATAAAGGTTAACAATCAAGTACATAATAAGTGTTTGGTCCCTCCACATGTTAATCCTCCAAACTAGTATTTTAATGTTAAGCTATGGTCCCACTTTAACCCCGCCTATATTTTATTTTACGTAGTCGGTCTCAAGCTCGAAAAGGAGGGTTGTGATAAGCTTGGTGAGTCAACGTAAAAATTCAGTCAATTTTATGAAGATGAAATCTGATATGGGCTTCATTTGTAGCCTACCCGACTTGTTTGGGACAAAAAATTGTTGTTGTTGTTGTTGTATGGTGCCACTTTGTTTTAATTTCTAAATTAATATAGTAAGTTTAAGTACATAGTGTGGTCCTGACCAGTGAGACCAGCATCGGACTCCTCACTTTAATCTCTACTTAATTCATTGTCAAATATCATATTATCAACCTATCATTTAACAGAACCTGAGTTTCAGATGCAATGTACCTGTGACCGTAAATAAACCCGAAGGGGCTGAAGTGCAACATAAGTTAATAAATCAGGCAGCGAATACAAACAGAAAGATGCAGCGGCAGCCGTGATTTGTGGGTCCTGGCCGAGCCCTACCATGATGGGGCCCAGATTCAGCCAGAGAAGGGAAATCGGCACTGTGGCTAAGAAAAGCAACAGAAACGCTCTTTGGAGGGAGAGAGATAGCATTTCGTAGTTGCCCGAGCCGTAAGCTTGAGAGCAGAGAGGCTCCAGACCCGACGCAAGCCCGAACAGAACTGAGTAGCCAGTTATATTGGTGAATCCTATTGAGAGGGCCCCACCTGTCAGTCAAAGTAGGTATAAAGAACTTGCATCATCATGTCAGCTAACTATAGATATTTTGTTAACAGCTACTCCAGACATCAACTAATTTGACAGCACAATATTTGGGTTACTCAAAGGAGCTACTAAAATTGGATCTTAACATAAAGAGAAAAAAACCAAAATTTCCTTTACAAGGTAATATTTTGTTGCCAAGGTATCGAGTGACATAGACTTCTCGCTACCAGCAACAATCGGAAAGACATAGACTTCTCAAAGAAACAGACAAATTAACTGTAATGGAATAAGGAAAAGTTTTCTTGTCATAAAACGAAAAAAATAAAACATCTAGAAGTTAATTTCCGAGTTCAAACTTCAATCATTCTTTTTTGGTCTCAAATTTAAGCTCTGTTTCATCAGTCGGGAAATAATTTCATAAACAAGGCGAGCATATATCTAAACGAAAAGAGAGAGAGAGAGAGAGAGAGAGAGAGAGAGAGAGAGAGGGACCCACCAGCCAGAGCGAGGGGTCCGAGGCGACCTAAGAAGAGAACAGAGATCATGGCGCGCAAGAACACAACGCCGTTCATGAGCGTGATCGGCGCAGCCATGGCCCACAGCTCAGCCAGCTCCGTCAGCACTGGATCCTTTCTACTGGACTTGATGCTAAATTTGTAAAAATCGGGGTCTGATTCTGCATCTCCTACCTCCTCCTTTACCTTTGTTTGTGCGACTTGCTCTTGGTTGCACTGGCTTTTGTTACTCTTTGTTGGAATGGCCATTGTTGCGAAGCGAGAGAGAAGGGTTAACTTTGCGTGATTGTGCGAGAGAGAGCGAGAGAGAGAGAGAAGGGTTTGCTTCGGCTTTCTCTTGTAAGTATCAGCTCTGCCTTCTAAACCGTGGTGAGAACAGAGCAAAAAGCAAAAAAGCTCTAGGGGTCTATATATATAGGGAAATTTTTCGCTTGCCACCTTATATTCTAATCATATTATTATTATATCGTTATTGAGTGGATCCATCATATCAATTTTAATCAAAAATCGAATCTTCTTATATATATATTTCCAAAGATAACAAAATTATTTATCGTTCGAACTGAAGGAATTCATTCAATTCAATGCTGTTGATCTGTTTTTTCAAGCCGCGGCCGCAAACCTACAGCGCATCTATAGTAATATATTTTGGTAAAATATCTGAACGAAATCTTTAATATTGGTGAAATCCATAAAATTTTAAACAAATTAAAAATAATTAATTAATGACAAATTTTACGTGTAATTAAATAAAACAATTGATAATGTAAATAATGAATAAAATATTTTAGTGAATAAAATTTGTGCATAAATAAATACTTATGTTACTCGGATACTTCAAATACCTTATCGCATCCGTATCCGATACGATTCGCGTGTGAGATACTTCACGTGACAATCAAAATGCATTTTTTAGTTGTTGTTTCCTCACATTGTCATAAGGTTGAAGATACTTCTCATAAAAAACATATTACCACTGTGTCATACTCTCTCTTGTATATAATAATAATTTTTATTATATGTATTCACTTATATATTATTTTTCAATGTATTAAATTATTTTTTTAATTAAAATTTAATATATTAGCCGCACTTGTATCTAAGATATTTTAAATCGCCGTACCACCACATCCGTATCGGATCGGATACGATACCCGCACTCGTGCAACATAGATAAATACATATTGTTGTAAATAAATAAAAAGGTACATAATTTATTCAAATTTCACATATTAAATTTTTGGAGTAACTTGAAACAAATAAAAAGGGGTACTTGAAACAATCAAATAAATCATAAAGTTGATATTGTTTATATAAATCGATTACAGTAATTTCGCTAAATCTTAAATAATTAATTAAGCTTGTATAAACAAGTTTCAAACTTAAATAGTAAATTTCAAAAATATTTTAGTATCATGCAATTAACACATAATTTAATTAGATTTAAATCAACAAATCAACTAAAACAACTTAAATAGTCCTCTGGAATGTGTGTAACAAGTCATCTTACCCATTTCAAGTTCACAACCCATCTGCCACACGAACAGTTGCAAAGACTCAACCTTAACTGATCTCAAACATAATTAATTACTAATACAAAGCTGGAGTGTCTTGGTGCTGCAACATGTAGGGATGACAGTTTGGCTCGCCGGCCCATCGGCCCGCACATGCCTACCCGGCACAAGCACTATACCCATCCGGCCCATTTTCATGGAGGGTTGGGTAGGGTCAAGCCAATGGATGGGCCAGGGCGGGCTATGGGCTGTGAAGTTGTACCCATGAACTATCCATGGGCCGATTATAATATTAAATTAGATTGGGTCTTAGTATATGATGTGAGGCCTGAATTGATTTGGCCGATTATAATACTGGTAGTTGATTATGATATCAAATTATCAGACGATATTAATCTGAAATTCTAAAATTATCACAAATTTTACAATTCAGTAATTACAAATTGCACATTCAATAATAAAAAAAATG
This sequence comes from Eleocharis quinqueflora, assembly GCA_964058865.1. Classification (NCBI taxonomy): domain Eukaryota; kingdom Viridiplantae; phylum Streptophyta; class Magnoliopsida; order Poales; family Cyperaceae; genus Eleocharis; species Eleocharis quinqueflora. The sequence continues at coordinate 81,106 of CAXKVX010001074.1, forward strand.
TTTTTTATTTGATATGCTGATGTTTTGATGCACTGGAGTATTGGACGGGCCTGTGCGGGTAGCCCATGGGTTGGGCTGCCAATTCTAAGCTCACCTCCGCGAGTCGGGTAGGCCGAAGATGACATTTTTACAGGCCGGATAGGCCGCGAGATACGCAAAATACCCGCAGATAAGGTCCATTGACATCCCTAACAACACTTTTCAATTTAGATGAAATAAAAAAGCAGTATTTGACATGGACCCTGATAAGGTCCCTGACCAGATGGGCTTCCTATGTTATTTTATCAGAAATTTTGGAATGTGGTTAAAGATGACTTATTTAGTATGTTTAATGAATTTTATCATAATAACATTGATTTATCTAAGCTCAATAGAGCAACTATTTGCTTAATCCCCAAAATTAAAGATGCAGCTAGTATATCATAGTTTAGACCAATTAGTTTATTGATTTATTTTTATAAAATATTTATCTAAGCTCAATGATTCACAATCGCAAAGCACGTGCTTTGCAAAACATAATAGCATTTCTCGATCATACAATTCAAATTGGATTGATCCACTATTCGTTTTCAAATTACACAACCAAATTGAAGTCGTAGAATACTAGAATTCTACTTATATTCGTAAACCCTAATTTTGAACTTATTTAATTTGAAAGTACGTACTATCATTTTCCTAAAAACAACTAATTAGATGTGTGCATCTGTACATTTCATTAATTATATTTACAGAATCAAATTAAACAAAAATGTATGTATGTATGTATGTAACATGTATGGAAATCGATTATGATTAAAATTATTATTCTTTTGTTTTAAACATAAAATACATGACATATTACCAAAGAATTTAGAAGAAAAAAAAGAATAGATCATATCTTCGTTACTAATTCACCTCCGTTATGTGTCAGGAATTAAATACGACAATATGAGTTCATTGGTTTCAAATACGGATGTAAAATATCTCAAATTTTATGCGAACGGGATATAAATATATAATTATCGCCATCAATGAGGAATCCGTATCTGCTGTTATTTCTTGGGATAACATAGTTTTGTTATTTTCTGGTTCGATCGTCAGATTTCGACGCAAATAAATGAACTATACAGACCTCTGATCCGATCGTCAAATTTCGACGCAGATAAATAAACGATATAGATGAACTACACGAGATCCGATATATTATATATTTTATCCGTTAGATTGAAAATGAACGGTCAGATCAGAGAATAACAGAACTCTGTTATTCCAAAATAATAGCAGATATGAATTTATCAATGAAAGACAAGGCAAAGGTTGGAAAGTTTCAAATTGTTTGTTTCTAATGGAAGCGTGCAGCGATAACAACAGTCGCAGCTGAGGAGTGGGTTGTATCTTTTTTGGAGAAGCAGATTCTCTGTCGCGCAGTAGAAATTAACGGTTTAGATTTTCTGCGATGTAAGCTACGGACGGTCTAAATTTGATTCAGAAAGGATCTGATATTATAAAATTTAGCTTGCACAAATCTCGATACAAATTAAAGGTTGAAATTTGCTACGCAACACGCACGATATTTTTCCTGCACGGTAGAAGATCTCATTCCTTTTTTGTGCCTCCACTTTAACTATAAATATCTTATATTTTTGCATTTCTACCTTCAAAAGATTTACAATTATTTTCTCGTTAGAAGTGCGTTGTATTTCTAATATTCTTTTTTTCTATATTTAATCTGCAAGTTCCAGCGTGTAACTACGGATTGATCTGCCTTTTTATATATGAACTTAAAGAAAGTTTTAATTTTTATTGGAAAGTTTGATCCGTTATGTAAAAAGAGTAGTGTGGGCTTCTTCCTTCTCCTCTAGTTATGAAAATTTGATGTGCTTTTATATTTTGGCAAAAATTTGGATATTCAAAAATGGATATACTGGATATTTCGATTTATCTGATCGTTCAATTAATCTAAATTGGTGAAAAGTTTTTTTCTAGAGAACACAACAAAAGTTAAAGTGAATTACTTTTCACTAATTTCGATAAATTGAACGGTCCAGACCGACAAAAGTATCTAGTGTACCAATCTTTTGAAGTATCCAAGTTTTGCCTTATATTTTTATTAAGAATGAGACTATGTGCTTGCGCAAACATCATAGATTTGTGTTTGCGACCATATATTTTGAATTTCAAAGTGCAAATGATTGATATGAGTCGTTGATAACGTTGTTCATACTAAATCATACTTAGAAATCAAAATTTTCAACTTTTAAATTTTTTAATATTTTATCGGATGATTTAAAAATTCATTAAATTTGAGAAATTTGTAATCGTTAAATCAATTTATTTTTCATTCATCCAATAAAATAGTAAGAGAATTCTAAAAATAAAATTTTTTTGGTACCTAAGTAGATTTTATTATGAACAATGTTTTCAACGGTTTGAATCAGTTGTTTGCACTTTAAAATTCGTGATATATGACCACAAGCATGGTAGAGCCCGTGCTTGTGCAAGTACCATAATTTTACTATTTTATTAAAATTAAAAACATTAAATCAGGATCGTTGATTTAAAATAAAATTTTAATTTTTAGTTCAACTAATTTATCAAGTAAAAATAATTTAAAGCATCGAAGTAAAATTTATAAAAATATGTCGAGTAAATATTGACTTTGCATTTTTTATGAAAAATACAAAATAGCTCACGGTGAGAAGCAATTGCATTTATACTCTTATCTTGAATATTTTGAAAATTATGCTTCTGAAATTATTATGTGTTTATACAAAAATTTACACAAACACACTTACATTCTAGAACAATTTACAAAAAAAAAAAAAAAATCTCGTCGAAAAATCTCACCCCTCAATCCAGAATAGGATCCAGTGCCACACAATACAGCGTTGGATGCAATGAGAACCGTTCGATCCATGTTGCACGTGTCTGGATATTAATTAATATCTTCAAATTTGAAACTCTAAATTATCTCCATAGATTGTTTCTTGTGTTGTACCGTGCCACAAAATGAAGAACACAAACTCCCAGGACATACCAGAGGATCAGGAGGGATCTACAAGCATAGATGAAGACTTACTCGAATAACTGAATTGAAAAGAAAGGACATATGAGACTAATGTAGAAAGAAGAACCCACATTTGAATTTCTAAGTCCAGTCGTTTTAAGTAAAAAAATTGTGATGTTAATATCGTATTTTTCTTTTTAAGTATAGGCCTTTTGTACTGATTTTTTTTGTAAATTGCCTCTGTATTGAGACCGATGTTTCATCTTGAAATCATTTACAATAAAAAAAACAATCAGCCAAAAAGATCATCGGAAGTCTTCCTACGTTATGTTGCCTTATTATTGAATTATTGATAGTTCTCATTTGGGAGAATGCATTAGCTGTGATGGGACTATACACGTTCAGACGTTCAGACGTTCAGTTAACCCCGACCACACAGTATGCATCATATTAAGAAAAGAAAGCAGTTCTAATTAACTTTTTGTATGCAAATACCACCATGAGTCGTAGACTCATAGTGCTCATTCTCTTAATTAAATCATAAAAATACAATATTTCTTTAATTTCGTCGAATTAAAGACATTTTGATATGCATATTATAACCACATCCTATTTCTCAATATCTCTGAACACTCTACTCGGCACTCTAACCGTAGACGCCCAATATATTTGGAGATATTAAAAATTATAAAAAAGAAGATCACGCCCGGTGGGACTCGAACCCACAATCGCCTGATTAGAAGTCAGACGCCTTATCCATTAGGCCACGGGCGCCTTGTGAGATTACAACTTCATTATTTCTATATATAATTTAACTGACAGTATGGCTCCAAATCTCTAAACCGCAACAATGATATTAGATATTGGTTCCTCCTTCCAAACCCAGGCGCACTAACCGATCAACGACCCCAGCGCTGTGTACTTCGTGGGGAATTGATCTGGCGATCCTGCGCAAGGTGTGATTTTTGGATACACCAGGAGGGACAGTGATAGAGAGAGAAAGAACAATGTTCACGGCAGTGATGTGGCGAAGATCAACCCAACCGGAGCTATTCGTTGCGCGCTCAAGGTGGCTGCACTCGTCTCGGATTCTCTCCTCTGTGAGCTTCTCTTTCGCATTTTGCGTTTGCATATTCCGCTTTAATCTGGAAAAATAGTACGAATTTTCACATATAAACATGGTGAAGCCGTGAAGTAATTAATCAGTGTATGTGGATTTTGTAGGAGGGATCGAAATGTGATGATGCCAAAATAGGGAAAAGTCAAGAAGAGTGTGATGTGGCGGTTGTTGGTGGAGGCATGGTCGGGCTGGCTCTTGCTTCTGCTTTGTGTAGGTGTCTTTTATGTCATTTTTACTTGTTAATTTTGTTTCCTTTCAGTACCAGTTCTTACCAGTTCCATCTGGTATGGTAAAAGCTGGTTTACTGGATTAGTGCCATATATAACTATGAGAAGGGATGAGGTTTCCTGTTCCACTTTTAAAACTTGTCTACACGCTATGTTAAAATTTATGTGTTATATGTCTAGTATGACACTAAACATGTCAATTTTTTAAGGTGGATGTTAGGCAAGATTAGTTACAATCTAGTTGTACTAAGTGATTAGTTAGTTAGTTAGCTAATGACAGTTAGTTACAGCTGTTAATTGTAATATGCCAGTTGGTATACAATCCAGAATCATCCATATACATCTATAAATATGAGGTGTATGCAAGTGTAATCGAAACAGAGAAATAAAATCATTTGTGCAATTCTATTCTGTTTCTTCTCCTCTTCTCTTCTTTCATGGTATTAGAGCCAATCAATGGCGACTGATCACCTCGCTGATCATTTCTCTCCTTCTCCCTCTGTCATCTCTTCTCAAAACACAAACAGCACAGACTCAAGTGATTCTCATCACATTACCGATTGCAACAAAGCTAAATCAATCGAACTACCTAGCTTGGCAATCTCAAGTTCTTCCAATTATCCATGGATTCATCGAAACACCTTCCCCAGATCCAACCAGACTATCCTCATCGAATCAAATTGAAGTGAATCCAAAATTTCTTCAATGGCGACGACAAGATCAGCTCCTTCTCGGCTGGATCAGATCATCTCTTTCAGAATCGATCCAAGCACAAGTAGTCTCTTGCTCATCCACCATGGATCTCTGGATTACACTTCAGAAGCAATTTGCCTCCACTTCCAGCTCTCGACGACTTGAGCTCAAACGACAGCTTCAGTCATGTCAAAAAGGTACCTCATCCTACTCTGAGTACCTCCAAAACCTCAGACGAATTGCCGATGAATTAGCATTCGTTGGATCTCCCGTTTCTGAGGAAGATCTAGTGATGCACACTATTCAAGGGCTTGGCACTGAGTTCAATCCAATCGTAGCAGCAGTCAATGCAGCTAGTCACCACACTCCATTTTCTTTCTCTGATCTCCATGGTCTCATCCTTGGTCATGAAGCATTACTCAAATTTCAAACACCTGTCTCCACACCTTCTGCTTTCTACAGCAACAATGGATCCAAAAACACCTTCAAGAACCGTTCCAACACTGGTAACGGGTACAGACCCGTTAATCAGTTCCCCAATTACACACCCAGGCCCTCATTTAGACCAAATTTCAATCAGACTCAACAAATGACTACTCAAACCACTGGATCTCGTCGTACTTGCCAGATTTGCCTCAAATTTGGTCACTCAGCCAAATTGTGCTACAAACGTTATGATGCTGACTCTGAGTGGGTTCCAAATCCACGTTTCCAAGCCTTCACAGCTCAAGCTCCTCTAATCCAACCTCAACCTCCTTTCATTCAACAGAACACTCAATGGGTGCTTGACTCTGGGGCAAACAATCATGTCACATCAGATCTCAACAACTTGTCAAGTTTCTTTGAATATACTGGAACTGACAAGCTTCAGATTGGTGATGGTAATGGTCTCCAAATTGCACACACAGGTTCCACTCAACTTCACACTTCGGGTTTTTCTATAAACTTGAGAGATGTACTTCATGTACTCGGATTTTCAACAAACCTTATAAGCATCTCTAAACTGTTTCATGACAATCCAAACTTATCTATTAATTTCACATCTTCTCTTTGTCATTTAAAGGACATTCACAACAAGACCATACCACTTCCAATACATAGCTCCAATGGCCTCTTCTTCCTTGCTCTCCAGCCCTTACCACAGGCTTTTCATGGCACTCGAGTTTCTTCAACAATTTGGCATGTCAGGCTCTGTCATCCATCCAATTCCACAACCTTAGAAGTTCTTAATTCTTACAATTTACCGTGTATCAAGAATAAACTCTCTCTGTGTCATGACTGTTTACAGGCTAAGGCACACACTATGCCTTTTACTGCTTCAATAACTTCTAGCACTTCTCATTTACAATTGGTCCACTCAGATGTCTGGGGGCCTTCATCTATTGTAACAAAACATGGTTATAGATACTATATCTCGTTTATTGATGATTTCTCCAAATACACTTGGATATATTTCATGAGGCAGAAAAGTGAAGTTGCTCAAATCTTTGCTTCTTTCAAGGCTCAAGTTGAAAATGTACTGAATACAACAGTCAAAGTCTTGAGAACGGATGGTGGCACTGAATACAAGCCAATTGCTGCTCAATTTCCCCAAATTTTGCATCAGACCTCTTGCCCATACACTCCTCAACAGAACGATACTGCTGAACGCAAACACCGACACATTGTTGAGGTATCAATTGCTACCATAAACCATGCATCAATCCCTCAAGAGTATTGGGATGAAATCTTTGCAAGTGTTGTGTATACAATTAACAGATTACCTTCCTCCTAACACTCGGTTCCTTACAAGCTGTTGTTTAAGAAAAACCCAGATTACACAACACTAAGAGTTCTAGGCAACTTGTGTTTTCCATTGATTCGACCCTACAACAAAATTAAACTTGATCCTCGTGCTCTTCCTTGTGTGTTCATGGGGTACGCTCTCTCTCAGAAGGGATATCGTTGCTTGCACCTGCCTAGTAACAAGATTTACATCTCTCGGAATGTGGCATTTGATGAGTCTGTCTTCCCTTTCAAAGAGACACAATCTCCATCGTCCAATATAACTGCCTCTTCATCTGAACCATTGTTTCTAGCGCCTTTGCCTCTCATTCAAATACCCAATGTTCAGGCCCAACAAAGTTCACGGCCCATTACTGAAAATGTTTCTATTTCTCCTGCCCCAAATCATAACGGCTCGGCTGACCGTACTCCTGTGCATTTAACCTCCACTGACCGAACTTTAAATTTAAACCCTCCGCTGACCGTTTCCATCTCAAATCAACAGAACGACACCAATATACATCCTATGGTTACCCGTAACAAGGATAACACCAGGAAACCCAGAATACTCAATGAATATGTTGCCCATTTAGCCTCTTTAGACTCTGAACCTACATCTTATTCTCAGGCAAAAAACTCGCACAACTGGCAAGTTGCCATGGCTAATGAAATTGATGCACTGGCAAAGAATAACACTTGGTCTTTGGTTCCTTTACCGCAAGATCAAAAAGTAATAGGCTGTAAATGGGTTTACAAATTAAAAAGAAAGGCTAATGGAAGTATTGATCGCTACAAAGCTCGACTTGTAGCTAAAGGCTTTCACCAAATTGAAGGGGTCGATTTCTTCGACACATACAGTCCGGTTGTGAGGCCTTCTACCATTCGGGTAATCCTATCCCTTGCAATTTCTTCAAAGTGGTCAATTAAGCAATTGGATGTCCACAACGCTTTCTTGCATGGAGATCTTACTGAACAAGTGTACATGACACAGCCACCTGGCTTCACTGACACACAACATCCTCATCATGTGTGTTTATTACACAAGTCTCTCTATGGTTTGAAACAAGCTCCACGGGCTTGGTTTCAAAAATTGAGCTCAGCTCTTCTCAACTTAGGCTTCAAAGCCTCTGCTTATGATCCATTCTTGTTCATTCTCCATTCTGAAGGCCAAGTTACACTGCTTCTTGTTTATGTGGACGACATAATAGTCACAGGCAGCAATACCACTTTCATTCAGCAGTGCATTTCACAACTAGGAGCTCAATTTGCTTTAAAAGACTTGGGGAGTCTTCACTACTTCTTGGGTATCGAAGCCCACATCACTGATCAAGGCATGAGTCTCACTCAGACCAAGTATATCCTAGATCTTCTAAAACGAGTGAACATGATTGATGCCAAGCCTTGCCTTACACCCATGGCCAGTGGCACATCTCTCTCAAAAACTGATGGTCAACCTCTGGAAGATCCACAGTTATTTCGAAGTGTAATAGGTGCACTCCAGTATGCCACTCTCACTCGGCCGGATATTTCCTTTGTTGTTAACAAAATCTCACAGTTTATGCAACAACCAACTACCATACATTGGATTGCTGCAAAACGAATTTTACGTTATCTCTATGGAACACTGCATCATGGTCTACACTTAGCACATGATCCTTGCAAGCAAATCCATGCTTTCAGTGATGCTGACTGGGCTGGCAACGTGGATGATCGACGCTCCACCTCAGGTTTCTGTGTTTTTCTTGGCAAAAACCTCATCTCCTGGTGTGCCAAGAAGAAACCAACCGTCTCCAGGTCGAGCACGGAGGCTGAGTACCGTAGCTTGGCAGTCTGTTGCACAGAAGTCATGTGGCTCCAATTTCTTTTGAAAGAGCTATGTGTCACAATGTCAGATCCACCAGCACTTTGGTGTGACAACATAGGGGCTACTTTTCTAGCCTCGAATCCTATGTTTCATACTCAAACGAAACATATCGAGATAGATTATCACCTAGTCAGAGAAAGAGTTCTAGCCAAACAGCTTACTGTGCGGTTTATTTGCTTGGCTGATCAAATTGCAGACTGCATGACCAAACCCCTGCCTTTACCTCGGTTTAATGCTTTGCGTGACAAGCTCACTGTGATTCCCATCACACTGGCTTGAGGGGGGCGTGTTAGGCAAGATTAGTTACAATCTAATTGTACTAAGTGATTAGTTAGTTAGTTAGCTAATGACAGTTAGTTACAGCTGTTAATTGTAATATGCCAGTTGGTATACAATCCAGAATCATCCATATACATCTATAAATATGAGGTGTATGCAAGTGTAATCGAAACAGAGAAATAAAATCATTTGTGCAATTCTATTCTGTTTCTTCTCCTCCTCCTCTTTCAGTGGACATGAATATAATCTAATTTTCTTCTTCTTCTTCTCCCCTTTTTCCTTTTCTCATTTAACTAGCTAGCATGCATCTGACAAAGCATCTTAGGGTTGCAATAGTAGATAACAACCCTTTCTTAGCTTCAAGGGGTTACTTGAAAAAGGATGAGATACCTGATTCCAGGGTTAGTACCGTCACGCCTGCTACTATCAACCTTTTCAAAGGTAAAAACCTATTTTATGAAACTTGAAGACTCTAATTGGTTTACTCAGTTGCAGAACTTTAATTAATTTTGTACAGAGGTTGGTGCATGGGAGCATGTTCTACAACAGAGGCATGCTTTCTTTGATCAAATGCAGGTTAATACTTCTCTGAAATACATAATTGCCCTCACATTATTTTCCTAACAATTATAGTTTCTTCTTTAACTAAAATTATCTTTCAGGTCTGGGATTATACCGGTTTGGGGTACACTAGGTACAATGCAAGAGATGTGGGAAAAGATAACCTTGGGTAGTTAGTTATTTCTTCATATATTGAGTATTTTTAATGCTTGCTTTATATTTCTTGTTGATCTTATGGAAGTGCTCTTTTTTTTATGTGGGTGTGGATTTAGGTGTGTAGTGGAGAATAAAGTACTTTGCAACTCTCTTCTTTTATCTTTACAGGTATTTATTGTATGCTTTCTCCTCAATAACATTTTATTTTTTTATTTAGTTCTTAGTATTTGCCTGACAGTTAAGTTTGGGTGTGGGTTTACTCAACCTTTGGGCTGAACAATATCAACCATTCTTTTACCATATTGGCCAGGTTTTGTACTGGCATGTAAATGCCATCTTGGTTGTTTGTAGAAAGTAGAATCAGTAATGTTAATAACTTAGGATACATGGTAGAAAAACCTGTCTGCATCACTGAAGATATTGGAGGAAGTCCCTTTGCATATTGTCCTTGTCCAGTTCTAAACCTCTAATTATGTTTACTGCTTTCCGTCCTTTGCATTAGAAGAACGAAGGGTTTGAGAATATGATATACTCCACTAGGTTGGCATCACTAACCTTACCATCAAAAGGATGCTCGCCTAAAGAACAAGAAATAAACCACAGTAAATTCGCAAAGCTGGAGTTGACTGATGGAAAAACTCTGCATGCAAAATTGGTGGTATGTTGTTTCCTTCAGTTATTTTTTCTTTTTTGTTAATGCTCTCAAAATTTTCTGTACAATTTTCATTCAAGGTTATGTTTGTTTGCATATTCCGTGAGAGCACATATGGTCAAGTTCAGTGATCAATTGTACCAGTCTGGTATGATAAGCCTACAGTTGAGATAATTAAGCAGCAGCAACAACTTCAAGTTGGGGTAGGCTAGAAATGAAACCCAATCGGAGTAATGAAAAATAAATGTAAATAATAAATAGTAAATAATTAAGAGAATGAAAAGAAAAATATATGAAGTAGCAAGAGATTCAAATTATTGATAAATAATTTGATCAATAAGTGAACTAATAAATAAAGCTAAATGCAGGATAGTAGTTATCCTTAAAAGTACAAAGTACCATCCCAAATAAACAAATCAATCAAACTGAGATCATTGTAATCTACAAACATTAAATTGAAGAAATGAACCAAAATATCGTATTTGAAAATAGTACAACCTAAGCTAATAGTAGTATATTTATTTTCAGGTGGGGGCTGATGGGTCGAAGTCACGTGTGAGAGAGGCAGCTGGTATAAAGACTACTGGCTGGGATTACCCTCAGAGTGCTCTAATCTGCACAGTTGAACACTCTTCCCAGAACCACTGTGCATGGCAAAGGTAAAATATATATTTGGTGCTAAATGTTATCTCTTAACTTGAGCTTTTTGCAAGCTGCAGTCTTTAAGAAGAATTCCATGTGTCCAATGCACATGGAAAATCTTAATTCCTCAATAAAATTGAAGAATCATTATTTCGAGAATTATGCAGGAGTAGATTTCGTTGAGTTGGAGTCCTATTTGCTGTATGTCTTAGTATTCATAACCCTCGACGTTTAGATATACAATATTTATCATATTTATAAATGGCACCTTGTGTGGCTCATACTTGTGGTCAAGCCTAACGCCTGTTTCAGTTATGTGGTAACTGGTATACAACTGCTCATTCCTAATGCTAAGCTGTGCCAAAGTCAATCTGCTCATCCTAGATATTTTTCTTGACCAAATCATCTAAAATCGTGATGAGTTTGATGTTGCATGATATGTGTACAAGTAGTAAGAAAAATTAAGGGTTCTCGCAAATTTGAAAATGGTTGTTATTTTGAAGAAAACCTTATGTTTATGAACTAACTTGTAAGCCGTATGTTTATTTATTTTATTAAGTTTCACATCCTTGTATTATAAAGGTTTCTCCCAACGGGCCCCATCGCGCTTCTCCCAATTGGCGACAACTACAGCAATATTGTGTGGACCATGTCCCCAGAACAAGCTACGCAGCACAAATCCATGGACCAAGATAAATTCATAAACTCTGTGAACTATGCATTAAATTTTGGTTATGGGCCCAATCCTGAGTCCAACAGCTTAAGTAACCTGCTTGACTCTATTGCTGGTTCGGTGATGTCCACAAGAGAGAAATTTGAGGCACCACCTAAGGTTTTGGGGGTGGTGTCAGATAGAATGGCATTTCCTCTGGGGCTGAAACATGCAAATAGCTATGCATCAAAAAATGTGGTTCTAGTGGGTGATGCGGCACACACTGTGCACCCACTGGCAGGTCAAGGTGTGAATCTAGGATTTGGTGATGCATTGGCTTTAGCAAGGACTTTAGCTGAAAGTGTCTCAGTCGGTGCTGATATTAGTGAGGTATATGTTTGAACATATAAGTACCATTGTCCATTATGATATACTATTTTATTAAACACCATGTTGTCTTTTGGAACCTTTTCAACCATATATGCACGTGAACTTAGTTCATCTCCCATGATATTTCATTGGACAATTAAAAAATTGATATCATGTTTCTCAATATATATAGTCCTTTGAATATCCAAGTATCATGCACACTTGTCAGTGGAGAAGCATCTGGTAGTCTAAAGAAATATCGTAATATATTGTATGTATAGTTCTTCTAATTTTTTTTCTACAAGCATAAGAGGCTGTTCTTTCCTTGTGTAAGGTCTGATATTGAAAAGGGTATATAGAAAGGTTTTAGACATAAGATATTCCTGTGTTCTACATGGCTTTGTGTTATGTCTCTCATCTTGCATAAATGCAAAAATCTTAAGGGAATTAAATATAGACCCATAACTTGTATCTCTACGAGTGCCATTACCTGTTTTGCATGGTTGTTAGAGTTTGCCCCTTCTTAACATGCTCTTTTTCTTGCAACAGCTAACTTTGCTGACGAAATATGAGAGGGAGAGGAAGGCAGCAAACATAGCTATGATGGCAGTTCTAGATGGTTTTCAAAGGGCTTACTCTGTTGATTTCTGGCCTCTCAATATTTTGCGGGCAACGGCTTTTCATGGAGCCCAGTATATCGGGCCACTAAAGAAGAGTATCATCTCTTATGCCATGGGGGATCAAAAGCTCCCTCTTTTTTCTTAAACCATAATATTGGTCCCATAGTTACTGTGGTTGGACTCGAATTGAAGAAAAGAAGTCTGTCATTTTCTGTTGTTTGTTTGTTTCTTTGATTCTGAGCCTTTGAACTGTTGTTGTATGCTTTACCACTAGAATAAAATCGTGATATCTGTAAATTTTAGCAAATCAGAGTTGTTATTAGCTTATGTTTTCTTCTGCTTTATATAAAAAAATTGCCTTTTTTAGTCCCCAACTTTTGTCCATTGGTTTTTCAGTTGAGAATAATAATATTCCTATGTCTTAATTCCCCAAGTGGCCGCATGTTTTCTTCTGGAATTTTAAACAAGTATAATTTTGTACAATTAGAAGAATAGTAAGGTTACTAGAATTGTTGATTCGCATTTGACTCAATTATACAGCTAATAAAACTTGGTTTAGTCGTGCTGTCATGTTCGGATCAGAAATTGACCAATCTTATGTCAAACAACAAATAAGTCATCAGTTCACTTAATTGTGCTTTTCAAAAGAAACAAAACTCCCTTTATTCATTTTTTTTCAGATGTACATTTTTTTATATCAAATCTGGAACCTTCACAAATATAGTAAAATGAAAAAGATTGTAATTATGAAGCTCATCATGGTAACCGGTTCGGGGTGCAATGCGAATCAAATTTGAGTTCGTAGTCTTTTTTACCATTCGATTTTATTTTTTTCCCTTAAAAGGAAAAATTTTCTGCATGTCACTCTAAAACAACTAAATTGTCAAAATACCATCAAAAAATCACTAATTGTCAAAATGCTTTTAAATCTCAGCTTCAATTTTAATTTTTCCACTACAATCATTTAACCTCAATTTAAAAATATCATATTTTTTAAATGACAAAATTATCCTTTCCCGTCCTTTCTCTTCTTTTGTTCTCCCTCTTTCTCCCCGTGCTCTCCCCTTCTCTTTGTTTCACGCTCGACCGACAGAAAAAAAACGGGTTTTCCCCTCATTCACACTCATCATCACTGACATCACAAGATCATACTCTAACCATGTAGGAATAGCAATAATTAGCAACGGTGTCATGTATGGAATCAATGTTGGATTAAAGGTAAAGACCTTGTCTATAGAGGTACTATTCTAGAGATGAAATCCAATAAAGAAAGACCGTTCTTGTTTGGTTGTTTACTGGTTTCTTTCTTATTCTTTTTTTTTTTCTTGTGACTTGTGTGGAATGTACAAGCTGACTTTAAGTTTAGTTGATTTGAAACTTGAATATTATCTAACATGTGATATTCTATCTTGATGCATTTATTCATTCTCACTTATTAGACTTCGTTCATATGTATCAATCCAGTCAATTATTCAGACATTATTCTTAGTGGTGGATACATGACCCAAATTTTTTTTATTTTGTGGCTATACCAATAAAAGTAAAATAAACATAATTCCATTTTTTCTTTGTTAATAATAACTTCTCATTTTTCTTTATGCCTGATTTAGTTCTATATATTTACATGGTTTAGTTTGGTTGTCACTAACTGCAATTTGTAATAGGTAGCAGCTGAGTTGCGATCCGATAACAAAGTCCAACCACAATCACTATACCATCACAATTGGATAATTTGATCTTTCAAACTAAATCAGGAAATTGAAAATTGATCTAACAATTGACAATGGAAGTTGGCAGTGGTTCGAAATCAACTGACTATAAAAGAAAAATACGAGACAATGCAAAACTACAAACTTTAACATGTAACCTTCTCAATGAGGGGAAGACCCCTTTTGTTTCTGTTTGTGTGTGAAACAGGGGAAGGGGAGATAGCATAGGGAGAAAGAGGGAGAATAGAAGAAGAGGAAGGGTGAGGAAGGGTAATTTTATCATTTTGAAAATATGGTATTTTCAAATGCAAGCGACTAACTATTCTCCTTACAAGCCTTCTTTATACGTCTTTCATATAAATCTTTATACTCAAATATAGTAATCTTTATATTTTTCAGTATAAGTCTTTATACTCAAAAATGATTATCATTGTATTTGTTCAATAAAATATTTATACAAAGAATTACAAATAATTTATTATTGTATTTGAGTGGGGGAACGCGTAAGGAGGACGCTAATATGAGGGACAGTTATATTTACTCTTTTCAAATTGAGATTAAATAATTGAAGTGGCAAAATTAAATTGAAGTTGAGATTTAATAACATGTTGAAATTTGTGATTTTCTAATTGTATTTTGACAATTTGAATGTTTTAGAATGATATATAAAATTTTCCCTTATTAAAATTGGTACTATTGGAAGAAGAATCTGCCTAAGATCAATTGTTTGGAACTCAGTTGCTCATCTTTTGGGAGATAATTACTGCGCGATCTCACAGCGCGTGTAACAGTTGTTACAACTCATAGCCGTTGGAGGCAAACGAAGAAGAGAAGAGAAGAGAAGGAAGAGGGTTGCTGACAGACGGGCCCACGGTTCAATTAAAAACATCAATCATTCGCTCCCTTCATCTTAATCAAGCAGCAAGGATCAAACGGCTAGGATTTAATTCGGAGAATTAAATAAATGTAAAAGGCAATTCAGTTAGTTGAGGTTAGTTAGTTGACGTGGCGTTAGGAGATTGATTAGAGCTGTTGATTAGAGATTGTTTAGATCAGGTTCTTGAGCCACGATCGTATATAAAGGAATTGACATTGTAACGGTTCAGATTATGAAATAGAAACCCAATTTGTCTCAATTTGTTCTCGTTTTCCATTACTGTCGTAACCATTATCAGCTAAGTTCTTCAGTTCTTGAATTCGATTCTTGAGCTGAGAAGAAGATAGGAGAGTCAGGTGATTTAGACCTGACAAGTTGGTATCAGAGCCAGGTTTCACAAGCTGGAGAAGACTTCGAAGAAGGCAATCATGGCGGCCAAGAATCGCAGTACCAGTCACCACAACACGGAAGAAGAAGACCCAAGTCTTGATCTTGCTATATTCAACAACAGACTCTCGAAATCTAAAACCTTTCAAAAGGAAATGGGCAAGGCAAGCCAAGAACTATCTGGTCGAGTGAACAAGGTAGAAGAAAGATTGGATAAGATCACCACCCTCTTGGAAAAAGTGCTCCAGAATCAAGGAGATATGGGGGAAACAAGTGCCAATAAAGGCAAAGAGCACACATCTGAACCAATCAAGATTAGAGAAAACGAGTTGCAGCTATCTAAACAAGGTGAAGTCTACCCTCAGTCTCAGAAGTTCTTTCTACCAAGAATGGACTTTCCAAATTTCAATGGTGAAAATCCAATTGTGTGGGTGGAGGATTGTGAGCAGTATTTTGAGATGTACCAGGTGCCTGAAGAGATGAAAACAAGATTAGCATCCATGAATTTTAGTGGAGACGCTAAGGAATGGTACCGATCACTAAAAATTTCACTAAAGATCCCACCTTGGAAGGAACTGGTGAATGAAATCCTCGAGTTCTTTGGAGATAACCAGGGTAACCCTATATTTCAGTTCAGGCAGGTGACTCAAGTTGGTAGTGTGTCTGATTATGCCAAAGATTACCTGAGAGCAAAATCAAGAATGATTTGCCAAACTCAAATATTCAATGAAGTATTCTATTTGGGGTATTTCATAAGTGGACTTAGGGAGGAAATCAAGAATAACCTCTTGTTGTTTGAACCCTCTACACTTACAAGAGTCATCACCCTTGCCAAGAAGATTGAGGTAGCTCTAGAAGCTGGTAGTAAGAAACTTCAGCACCAAACAAGATTGGTACAAGGTCCTAACAGGAGGTTTGGCGAATTAGGAGGGAAGATGGATGAGATCACTACTTTGAAGCAACCCAACACCAGATACTCAAGCTTTCAACCGAATCAAAGCTCCCTTGCTCAAAACAAACTCAACTCCACACTTACTACTGAGCAAAAGAAGAAGCTAGGGCTATGTTTCAGGTGTCTGGATAAGTGGCAAATTGGGCATAAATGCAACCCAAAGACCCTTCATACCATGGGCATAGACGAGGATATTGAAGACGCTGGTCTGGAGGTGAACGATTATGCAATAGAAGATGAACCATTAAACTCTGAGGCAGATGACTCAGCCAGAATCACTATCTGCACTCAAGCACATTCCCTTACTACCCTCAATAGTTCACATTGGCCTATAACTTTCAAATTCAAGGGATTTGTTAAAGATATGCCCATATGTGCCCTTATTGACAGTGGTAGCACTCACTCATTTGTAAATCCTGAAATAATCGAAGGATTACAGCTAGATACTACTCAAACTGACCCCATGATGGTTACTATTGCTGATGGGACCCAAATGAACTCTTGCCAATTATGCAAAGACCTACCCTTTTCATTACAAGGGCAAAAGTTTCAGGCAGATATGAGGGTCATGAGAGTACCTGGGTATGATTTAATCTTGGGTATTGATTGGTTAGCCTCAACGAGCATAATGACAATAGACTGGTCAAAGGGTACTATGTTGTTTCAGTACCAAGATAAGCCAGTTAGGTTGCAAATAGAAGAAGTGAGGGCTGAGGTTAAGTTGTGTGAGCACCAGATTGATCTAGTGAGTGAAGAAAAGAAGGGACATCAAGTCTTTGTAGCACATTTGTTCAAAATCGATTCAAAAGAAAATGAAGAAAAGAGACAAGTTCCTCCTTTGATCACTGCCTTGCTGAAAGAGTTTAAGGTCATCTTTGAAGAGCCTAGAAATTTACCTCCCTGTAGAGCTGTGGACCATCAAATTCCTTTGAGACAAGATGCCAAACCCATAGCACTGAGGCCTTACAGATTCTCCCACTTCCAGAAACAAGAGATTGAGAAAATTATTGAAGAATTGCTTAAAAACTCTTTCATCCAGCCTTCTACCAGTCCCTATTCCTCACCAGTATTGCTTGTAAAGAAGAAAGATGGGTCATGGCGCATGTGTATTGATTATAGAAGGTTAAATGAGAATACTATCAAGAATAAATACCCTATACCAATCATTGATGATCTGCTAGGTGAATTGAAAGGTGCTGAGTACTTCACCAAGCTGGATTTAAGGGCTGGATACCACCAAATCAGGATGCATGAGGAGGATAGGTTCAAAACAGCTTTTCAAACTCATGAAGGCCATTATGAGTTCAATGTGATGCCCTTTGGACTCACCAATGCACCGGCAACCTTTCAACATTTAATGAATTCTGTATTTAAACCTTATCTGTGGAAATTTGTGTTAGTATTCTTTGATGACATCTTGGTTTTCAGTCCTGACCTTGATACTCATGCCAAACACTTGAAACAAGTGCTCACAGTATTGTTAAAGAACCAACTGTATGTGAAAGAATCCAAATGTGCTTTTGCAGTAAAGGAGATTGAGTACCTAGGCCATATAATCTCTAAGAAGGGAGTATCTACAGATCCAAAGAAAATTCAATCCATGCAAGAATGGCCAAAACCTAGAAACATCAAGGGTTTGAGGGGATTTTTAGGGTTGACTGGCTATTACAGGAAATTTATTAGGGATTATGAGATTTTAGCCAAACCCCTCACTGAACAACTCAAGAAAGATGCCTTCTCATGGAATCATGAAGCTCAAATAGCCTTTGAAAGGTTGAAAGAAGCAATGCTTAGGGCACCAGTACTGGCCTTACCTGATTTCAACAAAGAGTTCACAATTGAGACTGATGCCAGTAAGGAAGGGTTAGGTGCAGTGTTGATGCAAGATAACAGACCAATTGCTTTCATGAGCCAAAAGCTAGGGAAGAGAAATAGTGCATTATCAACTTATGAAAAGGAATTGCTGGCATTGGTAGCTGCTGTTACTAAATGGAGATCTTATTTGATGGGTAGCCATTTCATTATCAGAACTGATCATGTGAGCCTAAAGTACCTACTAGAGCAAAGAGTTCACACTACTCTACAGCACAAAGCTTTGAGCAAACTGTTGGATCTTGATTATGTAATCGAGTACAAGAAGGGTAAAGAGAATGTTGTGGCAGATGCTCTCTCAAGAAGAGATGAAGGTGAATCTAAATCAGATGGAGCAGCAGAAGAAAATCAGCTCACTTCCATAACTGAATTTAGACCTACATGGATGGATGAAGTGCAGGATAGTTATCAAGGTGATACATGGATTGAGGGGTTAATTAAGAAGATAGAGGGGCATAATCAGAGGGAACCCAATGGAGAACTAACTGAGGGAGAGTTTACATTATCTCAGCATCAGGGAGTAATTAGGAAAAAGGGCAAAATTTGTGTGGGCAAATTTGAAAACTTGAGAACTAATATATTAGAGGAGTTGCACTCATCTTCAATGGGAGGTCACTCGGGCATCACTGCCACTTATCAAAGGGTGAAAAGGAATTTCTATTGGCCAAACTTGAAAGAAGAAGTGCATCAGTTTGTGAGTAGATGTGACAATTGCCAGATGAACAAACCTGAGCATGTACTGAGCCCTGGCCTCCTTCAACCTTTGCCAATTTCTGAGGAAGCTTGGACAAGCATAGGCATTGATTTCATCACTGGGTTGCCCAAATCAGAAGGGAAGGAAGTGATAATGGTAGTAGTGGATCGTTTTACCAAATATGCACACTTTGTTTCCCTATCTCACCCTTTTACTGCAAGAACAGTAGCACAAGATTTTTTGGATAATATTTACAAGTTACATGGCTTACCACAAACAATTATTTCTGATAGGGACCCCATATTCACCAGCAGGTTTTGGAGGGAATTAATGGAAAAATTAGGAGTCAAGTTGAATCTTAGTACCGCCTATCACCCTCAATCAGATGGCCAGACAGAAAGGGTTAACCAATGCTTAGAGCATTACTTGAGAGCCATGTGTTTCAACCAACAAAAACAATGGCATAAGTGGTTATCCATGGCTGAGTATTGGTATAACACATGTTATCACACTGCTATCAAATCTTCTCCTTTCAAAGCAATGTATGGATATGAAGCTCCTCAATTGGCCATAGGTAGTACTCCAAAGAGTCAAATAGAAGTTGTGAATGAGACATTGAGAAGTAGGGAAGAGGTGGTACGACAGCTGAAAAGTAATTTGGAGAAAGCACATGAAAGAATGAAACTTTATTCTGATTTGAAAAGGTCAGAAAGGAAATTCAGTGTGGGTGATTGGGTCTATTTGAAGATTCAACCATATAGACAGATCTCAATCTCGGGCATGCGCAATCAAAAGTTTAATCCCAAATTCTTTGGACCTTATGAGATAATTGAGAAGATAGGTACCGTGGCATATAAGCTGCAATTGCCTCCAAATTCATCAATTCATCTGGTGTTTCATGTTTCTCAACTCAAGGCGAGAATTGGCCAAGGACAGGCAGTATCTCCTTCTATACCATTAGTTGGAATTCAACCACCTCAAATTGCTCAACCAACTGCAATTCTGGCTAGGAGAATGGCAAAGGTAGGCAATGCAGTAGAGCCGCAAGTTCTGATTCAATGGGAGCATCAAACTTCGAAAGAGGCATCGTGGGAGAGCTACCAAACAATTAAAGAAAGGTTTCCAGAGTTTATTCTCGAGGTCGAGAATCGTTTCGAGGGAGGGGGAGTGTAACAGTTGTTACAACTCATAGCCGTTGGAGGCAAACGAAGAAGAGAAGAGAAGAGAAGAGAAGGAAGAGGGTCGCTGACAAACGGGCCCACGGTTCAATTAAAAACATCAATCATCCGCTCCCTTCATCTTAATCAAGCAGCAAGGATCAAACGGCTAGGATTTAATTCGGAGAATTAAATAAATGTAAAAGGCAATTCAGTTAGTTGAGGTTAGTTAGTTGACATGGCGTTAGGAGATTGATTAGAGCTGTTGATTAGAGATTGTTTAGATCATGTTCTTGAGCCACGATCGTATATAAAGGAATTGACATTGTAACGGTTCAGATTATGAAATAGAAATCCAATTTGTCTCAATTTGTTTTCGTTTTTCATTACTGTCGTAACCATTATCAGCTAAGTTCTTCAGTTTTTGAATTCGATTCTTGAGCTGAGAAGAAGATAGAAGAGTCAGGTGATTTAGACCTGACAGCGCGATTTTCAATGCAATCAAGGTTGAAAACGGCTGTGAACCAAATTTTGTGTTCGCAGCCGCGCGGATCTCACCTACTTCCCATGGCAACTTGTTGGTAGTTTTGTTTTTTTGTCATTTTTTATGGTTATTCAACAGTCCGATACTTGTCGAAGATGACCGACCGCATTACGGCATTAGTGTGGGAAATTTCTTGTTTTATTTCTTGTTTGATTGATGGTTTAGATTTCAACGATCGCTGAAATCGGGAATAGACAGAGAGAAATTTGAGGGAAGAAAAAGGAGATGGAGAGGCCGCCGGAGAACCTTTGTTCTGTTTGCCACGACGATTTCACCTTACCATTTCAAGCCAACTGTTCCCATTTGTTTTGTGGTAATTTTTACTGTATTTTTTATTTATTTATTTATTTCTAATTGCTTTGCTTAGATAGCACTAAATGTTCAAATTTGTTCCTGCATTTTCCCCCCTTCTCAATGACCTGATCTTGGAGATCCCCAAATTAGGAGATTTTAGCTTCTCAGTGAAAATGAAATTGAATAATACGAGGTTGTATCTTTTGGCTTTAATTAGAGCCGATTGAATGAAAGATACTATTATGATTGTTTTTTGTATTCGCATAGGATCTAAAAGCTTATTTCTCTTGATGTTTGCCTTTCAATGAGACCAGATTAGGTTTTTGGTATGACTGGTGACTTGTGGGTAAGCATCAATTAGAGCTGGAATTTTTATATACATAGATATTAGATCACGTATATTTCTCAAAATGTCCTCCTGTATACATGCATTAAGTGTGGCAGTATGTAATTTCTGCAGGACAGTGCATAATGACAGTGTGGCACCACAGCTCAGCCTTACAGCCCTGCAAATGCCCAATATGCCGCCATTTGATAACTCTACTGGTACCAGGTGAGCTGTCAAGAGAGCATTTAGATCTTCCACAAGCCAGTCAGGTGCTGAGAGATGTCGTGAAGTACAACGACCTCTTTGGTGGGGGCCCGTGCACTCTCATGCAGGTCCTACACCCTTCTCCACTGTTGTTACTTTTTTGTGACGGTTGTAATTGCTCCATTGTTGTTCTCAATTCTTTAGCTGTTCATGGCATAGTTAACATTAATCCAAGTCAACAAAACAATAAGTGAAATGTCCTACATTTCTGCTGACCTCGTTCAGTGAAACGTTGATATTTATTGTAATTTTCTCATCAGATACTAATTTTAGTAATTGAAGCTTAGATGCACATGTTGAACTTATTTCTGATAACTGTAACTGGAGGTTCTTTAAACAATTGAGATGTAAAGTTTCTGAAAGAAAAACATATAAATGAAAAATAGGATCATTTGAATTTATAAATTTCACAAAATAAAGGAATAGATGAATTTATAAATATTAGCAATGTAGACTTGGGCTCTGGGTCAGGAATGTATTATTAATTTATTATCATATTGAACTTGTATAGTCGTAATGCTGTGAAATTTCCTGATTGCTTTTTCCCTGTTAAGAAAGGGTATTATTTAACTAATGCTTGTTTTGTGTATATTGTCCGGCAGAGGTTGCAAGATTTGCCATTTTTCACTAGGAGGCTGTTTAGAGAAATGATGGATCCCCAGAGGACCCTTCCCCTTGTATTTCGTGCTCGCATGATTTTTACCGTAAGTTTTCTAAAAGAGGGAAAAAAACACTAGGAGATCAGTATCCGTATCCTGTATTTTATTTCCATGTTGTTTGGTTATATTCCTATTATGGTTTTAATCATGATGTGTGAACTGTGATATATGGTCAAATATCAGAAGAAACAATGTATTCTGGTGTTTAATTTGTGAAGAATAATGTAAATCAAATTTTGCAGATGGCTCTGAGTGCAATTTATGTTCTGAGCCCTGTGGATCTCATACCAGAAGGTAATTTTTTTTCTTAATACCTTCTATTAGAGATTGAATGATGTTTCAAAGGGGATGTTTCCTTGGAGATAGAAAAATGCAAATCATAATGTCCTCACTCAATTTGTTTTGGCCCCTTGTTTTTCTTGAACAGTTTTCTTTTTAATGCATTATTCAGTAATGGAATGATGTTCCAAAGGATTTGTTTCTTTGGAGATAGTTGAGCAACCAGTTAGTGAATTTCAAGTTCTCAACTATAATTCAGGAAAACCATATTAATTTACCCTTCCTAACAAAATTACTCATAATTGCACTAGTTGCATGTAATTATATTGGAAGTAGGAGTTCAATAGTAAAGAAAAGCATGTTGAAAAAAACCTTGTGAATAACAATTAGTTAATTTTTTGAGATTATTTCTTTGTAAGTCTGATAATCAACCAAACTACGCCAGCAATAATTGGGAAAAAAAATTCAGAACAATTAGCTGCTAGGGGGTCAAGAAATTACCCAGATCTAACCTGTTAGTGTCTCAAAATATTGTTACCCAACCAACTGGAAGCTATTTTTCTACCGCGCGTCACGGGTGCAGCGCACCATTGGACCGCCAAGATGGACTGTAGGGGTGGGGGGTAGATTTGGGGCACAAATCTCGTGGCAATTGAATGGTCCAGAGCACACGCAGCGTGGTGCCGTGCGGTAGGTGATTTGGTTCCCAACCAACTCGCTATGTAGATTCAGGTCAACACGACAACACTGCTGATTTTTGTGGAGTACTACAATTTTTCCCTCTGATATTCTAATATTAAAAAAAAAACTTTGATCAGGAATATTTGGCCTGACTGGATTCTTGGATGATGCGCTGATATTGGTTGTTGTTTTTCTCCATCTTGCTGCTCTTTACCGCTCTGTCCTTCTTCACCGCCATGGTGGCAATTGAATTTTTTGTTAAACTTTTTATCTCCAGCGCCCTTCAAAAGGTTTAAATATAATAAAGAGTATCTGAATTGCACACTGGTAGTTGTATATGAATTGCCTTGTAGTGTATTATGGTGGCTCTTTTTTATACTGGAATGAATATGTGGTATGTTTGATACCTGTTAACATAATTTGAAGTGTTGTGACCTTTATATCCCACCTATTACCATATGTCGGTTCCCATTTGCACTTTTGTTTTTGATGGTAATGTAGTGAGGCCTATGATAGATTCTTAATTCAGGTATCTATGCAATTACAGACATTTCTGGTCATACAAGCATTTAGTATGGTGCCTCCAACTCTGCGATGGCATTGATTATATATATATATATACATGAACTTGTAATCAACCATCCCACCATAAAATCTTGTTAAAGCCATGTTATTCTTCTGGTTATAATTGGCTGTCTTTTTTTTACAACACGACCTTATTTTTATTTTCTTTAACCAGAAATTTAGAGTGTATGTTGACGCTGGTTTGTGATACTTTTTTTTTAACATGCGATTTATCTGTGATGTGGGTGAGATCATTCTATTTTGGGAAATCTTGTACAGTAATTTTTATCTCTTTTGGCGTACAAAAAAATTTCTAATCTTTTTAGGGACTTACTGATAATCTCTTCTTAATAGTCCCCCTTAACGTCCTCCTTAACTATCCCTCCTAACTATTGTAGGTAGGTTTATACCTCCCCATTGCTAATTAGTGTTTCGCTAATTAATTTCCGTCAATTACCATCCAAGTCTTTATATTATAATATTTTTATATTATAATTTTTTTTGCAAATGTTATAACATAAAGACTTGTATGTTCTAATATAAAGACTTACATGTTTTAATATTGAGACTTTTAGGTTTCAATATAAAAACAGATTTGTTATGAATTTATGATATAGAGGCTTGTATATTTTAATATAGATATTTGAAGATTTTAATATAAAGACTTGCAAGTTCTTATATTGAGACTTGAATGTTTCAATGTAGAGATTTGTTTGTTATAATATAGAGATTTGCATGTTTTAATATAAAAGATTTGTTATAATATAGAGATTTGTAGGTTTTAATATTGAGAGTTGCATGTTTTAATATTGAGATTTGCATGTTTTAATATAGAGACTTGTTTGTTATAATATTGGACTTGCTTGTTAAAATATTGACTTTAGGTTCAACACAAATACTTGTAGGTTCTAATATTGAGACTTGCATCTTTCAATACAGAATTTGGTTGTTATAATATAGAGACTTACAGATTTCAATACGAAGACCTATTTGTTCTAATATAAAGACTTACAAGTTTGAATATAGAGACTTGTTTGTTGTAATATTAAGACTTGTCAACATTGAAAACAAGCAATTGAAATATTTTAAGTCAATATTCCTAACTATTTTGCAACACACATGGCGGTCCAGATAGCGGACATGACGAAGTGACCAATTAGAGGTGCTGATCGTCCATTTTTGTCGAGTGGAGAGAACGATGCAAATAAATTTTTCAGTTTTCTCTTTTCTAAATGGTGCGAGTCTCAATCTGAATCATATAAATACGAAACTATTGGAGGAATTAAGAAGAAAAACAATGAATGAACGAGCGAGAGAGAGAGACACGTGAAGATAGGAAGAGGAAGATCGACAAAAAAGATGCGAGGCAATCCGATATTGTCGAAAATTATTTTGTCGATATCGGGATCGTAAGGAGGACGGGAAGGAGGGGACGATATAATTACTTTTTTATTTGTTTTGGGTCATCTATAAATATGCCATTAAGCAACAATTGTTCTGATAAATTGGATCTAGGTTGCTTAATTAATAATTAGTCTAGTCTGAACCAACTTAGTTAGCAAGACATAGTATACTTGTGCAGGCTGAGTAGGAAAACATTCGTAAATAAAGAGTCATGTTATTCCGCTATTTCGCTGTTGATCGTCCGGTTTATACGAACGGTACAGATGAACTGTACGAAATTCGCTATATTATATAAGTTATATTTGAGATCATAAATGAACGATCGGATATGAAATAACATGACTCTTTATTCCCTCAAAATAAAGCGGATATGAATTTAAAATAATTAGTTATTACTTAATTAGTTATATTTAATAAAGATGCAGGAGCTGAGTTTAAAGAGGCATTTGGCCCCTGATCTCACGTCAAGAGTTAATGGTTTGCTAGCTGTGACTGTGATTAAAAAATCTGAAGAGATTTCTCAATCACTCAATAAAGAAAAAAGAATTGACTGTGTGGCATGATCTCAGCCGTAGGATGATAAACAACAGAAACGGAAAAAGACAAACAAAAATAAAAAATGCCAGGTCTCACATTTCCCTTTTGCTCCTCTTCCTCTCCATTTCATCTCTTTCTTTGAGGAAAAAAATAATAAAACAAAATCAGAGGTAGCTAATTGTTGTCTGGTTTTCATAACAGAGAGCAAAAACTATGGGTGAGCTTCTTCTCTCTTTTCTCCTCACTTGTTTTACTGATTTCGAGTTCGTCAAACTATGCTTGTTGGAGTGCGTATCGTATTTTGCACATATGCCCTTGTAAAATCCGAAATTTTAGCTATTTGATAAAAGCCAACGACTCATTGTTTCTTTTTTTTTTCCTTTTGCTTAATTGCCCTTGCTCAATTTGTGTCTTTTGCTTAATTGCAAAAGGAAAGAGAATTCAAAGGTTAAAATTACGCGCTTTAGTTTGTAGGGTTTCTTTTATGGTAACATGACAATAGGGAAGACCTTTCTTTTCTATTGTTGTGAAGAAAGAAACCTTATTTAATATTTTTCTATTAATGTAATCTAACTTCTTGTGACAGTGCCTGGAGAACTTCCGTTGGCATCTCTGGTGAAAATAAAAACCTCTGCATTATACTTGTTTCCAAATGTAAGAACTCTTACTTAAGTTTGTTATCCTTTAATTTCGTTTAGATATGTATGCCATTATACATATGGGAATCAGCATAAACTTTTTTTATTTCATTATGAAGCAAGCCAACAACATAAATTCATGTTCAATGTTTTTGTTGCTTCAGCAGCAGGATACTTCCATCCCAAGAGCAAACTTGCATCCATGTGTTCTGACAAATCAAGTGAAGCCATGTCTGCATCCAAACTCCTCTAGAAAACAAAATTTTCCAAAGTTGCAGTGTACACCGAGCAGATGGAGGATACAATCAACTGGTCAAACTGGAATTGCTGTTTTGGAAGATGACACAAAATCATGGGAAGAGTCCAAACAATTTCTCTCCAATTTTAACTTTTCTACAGAAGAATCCGATAAAATGCTGAAGAAAGCATTTGGCTGGGTCAATTCACCATATTGGAGTGAAGAGAGAGAAAAAGAAACCCCTAAAGTTCAAACCATAAATCAAATTTTGGATTATTTAACAAGCTTGGGTCTTTCTGACGAAGACCTACACAAATTGTTAAAGAAGTTTCCAGAAGTGCTCGGTTGTAGCCTTGACGACGAAATAAAGCTAAATGTGGGATTGTTGGAGAAGGATTGGGGCATTTCAGGAAAAACACTCAGAAGCCTTCTTTTGCGAAATCCTAAAGTTCTGGGTTATAATGTGGATTGCAAAGGAGATTGCATAGCCAAATGCACGAGGTGCTGGGTTAGATTTTGAATTTTAGTTAGATACTCTCTTTATCCTTCATATTTAGATAAGAAAAGCAATAGTCTGAATGAGGATATATTGTTGTACATGTTACATGTGTTGTTCATTTGTCGAGATGATGGTATTGGTATGCACTCTAGTTTTCATTTGTAATTTGTGCATATACATTTTAGTAGACATGCGGCTGCCACAAGAATTTGCCTCTGTGTGCTTCTAAGCCATTAGCTTGTTTTTTACTGAGGTTTTTTTTTAACTAATGTAAATGCTTAAAACCTGAAATATGTATTGATCTAAGCCATTAGCACCTTTTGATGTACTCCAATTGCATCTCTACAACTGTTTCCGATTCATTTCTTTTGCTGTCAATGGAATGGCTTCCATTTTCTGATGTAAATGCAGCCGTCCTTGCCATTTCGCATTGTTCTTCTTAAGAAGTTGTTAGTAGATTTGTCGTCTATAACAACATTGAATTTGACGCTTATGTTTTCAATAAAAAAAATCATGAATTTGAGAAAATCATTACAATAGTTGCTCTTTTGGGGAGGTAAGATTCAAAATAAGCCTTAGACTGAGAGATTATGTTGAGCTTGTTGTTGCTCAGAATTTTATTTCTGGGCTAGATAAGCATTGACAAGCCCTGGTTAATTTTGAATGTAGAATTTATGTTTCCTAGTGACACTGTTGAGAGAGTGCTATTGGTAACGGAATGAGATCTTCTACCGCGCAGCACAAACACTGTTGATTTGTATCGAGATTAGTGCAAGCTAAACTTTATAATATCAGACTCTCTGAATCAAATCTGAGCCGTCCGTAGCATACAGCGCAAAGAATCTTGAGCGTCCGTTACTACTGCGCGGCAGAGAATCCGCTTCCATTGGTAACAGGTAGCCAGCCAATCAAACATACTAGCTAATTGCTCAAAAGTAAAAAAAAAAGAAAAAGGAAAAAAGAAGTGTGATACTAACAGTTTTAGTGACCGTTACTTCCATTCAAAAGTAGAATTTATGTTTCCTAATAAAAGACCACTCCATCTCCACCCCTAGCGTTTCTTTACTGGTAATTTGAGATTTAAATGCCTTCCCTCTCTTCGGCTACTCCACGCTCGCCTCCTCACCCTCGGTGCTCTCTCTCCCTCCCTCCCTCCCTTCCATGGCTTCCCTCCGTCAACCCCAATCTGACCTTGCTCTTTTCAATTCCATCCCTCATCCCTCATCCCTCATCCCTCTGCCTCTTTTTGCAATTTGCTAATTCGTTCCCTCACCCGGGCAGCCTGTCCCAGACAGCCATCCTCTTCTTCCACCACATGCAACGCCGCGGCATCCACCCCGACAACTACCCCTTCACCTTCGCTCTCAAGGCCTGCACCGATGCACTCGATTCCCGCAATGCTACTTCTATCCATGAACACGTTAAACGTAGAGGCCTCACTAACGACTTGTTTATCTCCACTGCATTGGTCGATCTTTACTCCAAACTTGGTCTCGTTTCGACTGCACGAGAGGTGTTTGATTCAATGCCTGTCGTAGACGCTGTCACATGGAATCCATGATTGCCGGTTTTTCACACAGCAAGGCTCCATATGAAGCACTGCATCTCTTTAGGAGGATGATAGCAGCTGGGGAAGTCCCCAATTCGGTGACTTTCTTGAACTTGTTTCCTGCTATCTATCAGCTGTCTGCTGTCATTCTGTGCAAGGAAATTCATGCTTTTGC
Source organism: Eleocharis quinqueflora (assembly GCA_964058865.1). Lineage (NCBI taxonomy): Eukaryota > Viridiplantae > Streptophyta > Magnoliopsida > Poales > Cyperaceae > Eleocharis > Eleocharis quinqueflora. The sequence goes on from CAXKVX010001074.1 coordinate 109,992, forward strand.
TATCAAGAGATGTATTTTTGGGTCTATTTTGAACGGGTTGTAGATGCATACTGCAAGTGTGGTCATGCTGACACTGCTCACAAAGTCTTTGATGGAATGTCAAGTTCCAGGGATGACGTCTCCTGGGGAATATTAATATCTGGTTATGTGCACAATGGATATTACACACTAGCTATGGAACTTTTTCATGCCATGAGAATCTCTAGTGTAAAACTAAGTCCTGTCGCTGTGTTAGCGCTCCAACAGCTGCAGGTGAGATATCAGATTTGGGCTGTGGAGTAGGTGTTCATGATTATGCAGTTCGAAAAGGAATGAAATTTGTTCTTGGATTGAACAACTGCACTGGTGATAATGTATGCAAAGTGTGGAGTTACAGAGAAGGCAAAAGCAGTCTTTGAGAAAATCAAAGAAAGGGATGTGGTGGCGTGGTCGGCTATCATCTCTTCTTTTTCCCAAAATGGTAATCCAAAACAGGCACTGTTATCCCTTAAAGAAATGCAGGCACGAGGAGTGAAACCAAACACAATCACGCTTGTCAGTGCTCTTCCTGCATGGCTGCATGTGCTGACTTGTTGGATCTCAGACTTGGTAAGAACATCCATTGTTTCATACTAAAATCTGACTTTATTTTAGATGCAACGGTCGGCCCTGCCCTTGTGGCCATGTATGCCAAGTATAGATCATTTGGATTAGCACCAGCCATCTTTGACCGGTTTAATAAAAAGCATGTGGTTGCCTGGAATACATTAATTGTTATTCACAGACTAATGAGCCCTTAGGAGCTCTACAAATGTTTTGCCAGCTCAGATTGACAGGACAAAATCCTGATCATGCTACCTTTGTCAGTGTACTTCCTGTTTATGCCCTATTGAGTGCCCTAAAAGAAGGGCAGGTGCACATGGCATGACAATTAAATACGTACTTTATTCTTATCTTCGTGTGAAAAATGCTACCCTTGATATTTATGCCAAATGTGGAGATGTTCAATCTTCGTATAAGCTGTTTGCTGAGGCCAAGTCTTGTGAAGAAGTTGTTTCATGGAATACCATGATAGCTGGGTACATGCACAATGGTCAAGCAAAACGGGCAATGTTAATTATCCATCAAATGATGACCGATTATATTAAACCCAGTCTTGTATCAATAGTTAGCATTATACCTGCTATGTGGAATGTGGTGAGTCTGGCTTCTAATCTGATGCAAAAGCCGGGAACTGTCTCATTGACATGTACTCAAAATGCGGGAGACTCAATTGTGCCCAGAAGTTCTTTGATGGAATGACACAGAAGGATACGGCTTCTTGTAACACTATGCTGGCTGGTTATTGAATACATGGGCTGAGCCACGAGGCAATTTCACTCTTCCTGCAGATGGAAAATGACTCGATAGAAACTGATGTACTGACATATCTTGTCAACACGATGGTTTGGTTGCAAAAGTGAGGGAGATTTTTGACTCGATGAGACACAAAAAGGGGTCAGAGACTAATGTAGAACACTATGCAAGCATGGTGGATTTGCTGGTCCGTGCGGGAGAATTGGATGAGACATGGAGGTTAATGCACAAAATACCAATGAACCCTGATGCAAGTGTGTGTGTGTGGGGGGGGGGGGGGGGGGGGGGCGCATTATTGGGTGCATGCAGGATGTATAACAACTCAAAATTAGGAGAGGTGGCAGTGGCACTGCAGCAGTTAACTAGACTACAACCCAAAAGACGGGGCACATTGTACAGAGTTTAGGCTTTCCAAGAGTAAATCACAAAACAAGCATTGCAGTTTTGACAGCCACCGTGTTAGATCTTCCCATGCATCACCTGGTGTATATCTTTTTTTCGTATCTTTCCCAAACTTGTTTGTGAGCTGTCTCCAGTTCAATAAGTTAATTGTTTATACCAGTTGTAATACTCAGGAACACAAGGAAAACCTCACACAAAACATGCAATAATTTGTCTTGGAGCCATAAAACAAGAACAGTGTATGAATAACACTTACGTCTATATAACTGATTGTACCCTCTTGTATAAGAAATAATCTATACAACTGTACCCTCTTGTACAAGAAGTAATCTATACAACTGTAGATATTTGACTGGTGGAACTGTATCTTATTTGTATTATATTCTTGAACTTTCTGGAGAGAAAATAATATCATGTTTTTGACCTATGAGAAACCTTGAATCTTTCTTGTAACCTGTACAAAATGAACTGAACATACATATGCTCCATGATATAATGAAAATTTTCAACTTGCTCATAACAATTCACGAGCTTGACATTCCATTTGTTAAAAATATTGGCAGGGTACTTGCAGAATAAAAAAGAGAGATTTTCTTTTGAAGGTCAAAATGATTAGGAGGAAATGTGTAAATAACTTCTGATGTTATACATAGTGTTTATGTATCTTTCTTTAGTACCAGTGTTTACTGATATGAAGTATTTGACTGTAATACTTGTAATTTAATTACATTTTATCTTATAATTAGATATAGAATTTTGTCGACCTTGTTAACAACGTGCCATCTCAGATACTGAGTATGATCGTCACTCCCTTTGTGGCGCGCTAGATTGGCGTCCGGATGTAATGTTGATTATCTTATAGTCACATATTATCATATAATTTGTCTCCAACTTACAAAAAAGGATGGTCTTCCCAAGTCTAAATGTTGTTTAAATGATATAAAGTACAAAGATATTTACACTCCGCATTTTTAATTGCATGTATTTATTTTTATTTTTTTGAAACTAAAGCCCTTAGGCATATAATTAGACCCAGATAGTCAAATGTTACAAAGGGTTCATAGCATATACATCAGACAGGAGTGATGCAAAGACTGAGGCTCCTCATTACTTCATTAGTAGCCAAGCTGATAACATAAGATAAAAGTCATCCCGGTACATACAACAAAAAGGGATTTGAGAACACAAAAGCAGAACAAAAAGGGATTTGTGTTAACGATTTTAACCAGTTAAGCACAGTCAGAAAAAATAAAGTAAATATGATGATTATCAGTTAAGGATATAATATGCAAAAGGGCATTTAGTAGTGCTTGTGCTTCAGCTGTAAACGCATCTTGAGCCTGAAATCTGTCGACATGATAAGATATATATACCAGTCCGCAGCAGTTGAAAATTAGTGATACAGCAGCAGCTGTTTCTTTCATGTCCCACGAACCCATTGCATGTACTTGAAAAGCGCGTGGTTTAATACTTCCCCCTATTTTAGGAACATGGAATGACAGTTGTTGTGTAGCCGCTGCGAAATCTAGAATTTTTTTTTGCCTGATCCTAAAATAAATAGAAATAACATTACACTTTAGTTTCAAATCTTTGACAATGATAATCATATTTTTCAGCGTTCACGTTTACATGGGTTACCTGGAGGCATGCGTTCGAAAATCCAAATTCTCAACAAAAAAATCCTAAGTATTGCAACTGTGAACTTTTTTCTTCCAGAGTCTAAACGCAACGTCTGAATGCGGTGTTTAGAAAACACTTGTGGACACATAGTCTAAATGTTGTGTTCAGATAACACATAGTTTGAGCGCTGTGTTCGTAGGTACTTAGAATTTTTTTGTTATATCTAAATTTTTGAAACTAAAAGCTAAAAAATAGAGTCGTCATTGTCAAAGATTTGAAATCAGAATTATAAATGTTAGGTTAGGCAAAAAAAATCACGACAACTGTAGTTCTGATTTATCTTTTGAAAGTCCGTCTCAAAAGTAGGTAACACCAATAATCTCTCAGACACATTCTTTCTAGTAACTTCTGAAATGAATTGTTTCAATTCTTTCTAGTCAGGCTGAAGATAAGGATGAAGATTTGTTGGAACCGTAGAACTTGCAAGTTTAGTGCTTAGCTTTTAGTTCCTGTTTGATGGTAATGTTTGTTAATAAGGTTTTAGATGTTCTCAGTTGCTAGTTTAGCAATTCAATCAGAAGCGCAATAGTTTCAATTAGGGCTTAGTATGGGCCTTCTATGACTGTTCAGTTTGTCTTTTAGATTGGTTCCTATTTTAGCTGGCATTTCTTTAGCTATAAACTAAGAGAGCTGATACGTAGATATCATATTTGATACAAATTAATGATATCGATTTTATTATGCACATTTAGTTGTGTTATCCTGCACATTATTTGAATTATTATGCATGTTATTTTTTTTTACCGAAATAGTTATACATATTATCGATTTTATTATGTACCTTTAATGAAATTATCATGCACATTATTTGAATTATTATGCACGTTATTTTTTGTATTGAAATAGTTATACATGTTATTTTTTTGTACTAAAATAATTATGATATAACATGCATTATAACTAAAATAATGTGCAGGATAATTCAATTAAAGATACATAATAAAATCAATATTAATAATTAATATCAAATGTGATATCTACGAAACATTATCCATAAACTAATACTGACCTCCTATACTAAAAACTCTCGTTTGCTTTCAAAAATTTCGGAAGCCGGAATCTCAACTCGAGATCATCTTTTCTTTCTAAAAAAAATAAAAAATAGTAATAAGCCTTACTGCCAAAACAGCACTAACTGTAAGTTTTGTTTGTAAGCTTTCTCCTTGGTATGAATAAGGAAATATTTACTAGCAAAACAGAATGGAATAATTAAATGATACAAAGATTAGTTAGGGCACTGCCCACCAAAAAAATTATTAAATAATAATAACAACTACAATATAACTTAAAAGTCTTAACACCCTCCTCTAACATAGAATAAATACGCCACTACAAAACGAAGAGGCATATACCTCAATCAAAATCTAAATGACTCAGAGGTAAGAATGGACATCTGATTATCCTGACAAAACTCTGACACCAAGACAAAATGGTGCACCATTTTCATATACTGACCCCTACAAAGAGGAGTAACCAAAGGAATGACCGTTTATGGTGAAACCACCTTGCTCAGGTTGCAGCGTTTTCATGTAGCATTTGGATCCACGGGATTTGTTTATTCTTTTCCTCTTCTCCTCTGGAAGTGATTCCATTGAGCACTCTGAGAAACCTCGCCTCTCAAACCTGTTTGCAGTTAGCACATTTGTGTTCATGTTTCAAATACCATAACTACATTTCTATTGACAGAAAATTTAGCAACTCAATTTATCCAGAAAACTAAAAGAAAAAGAACTTGTGTTCATTTTCTGGTATAATGTCAAGTTGCATATTTGTTCTTTACATAGCTAAAGGAAATCTGCCTTGGCTACAAACAGGAAATAATTGAGAAAACACACTTTAAGAACAATAATATTGGTGATTTCTTTTCCTTTTTTGATGGAACAAGCTACAAATAAAAATTTGTTGATTTCAGAAAAAAAGCATCTCTGTCCACCACCATCAAGCACAGATGCACAGAGTTGAACTTAAAGCAAGAAAAATACCAGTCGGAGGCACGCGTTGTCAGCAGGAAAAGCCTCTCCAGTCCAAGAGATGCAGCCTTCTTTTCAATATAATCTAATAAATAAGACGGGAGCTTTATGTTTTGGCATATACTCAGTAGTCAATTGATGAACAATGGCATAACTAGAGAGAGAGAGAGAGAGAGCTGCCAAGATTTCAAAAAATTAAAGAGGGGGAGAGAGAGTCCTGCTGAAGTTTCAAAAAAAAAAAGAGTAGGATTAGAAAGATACCGAGCAGCTTGTCTCCTTGACCACCTCCACGGCATTCAGGAGACACTGCGAAGGCAGCAACCTCAGCACATTTGTCAGCAAGGAAAGGGAACAAAGCTGCACATGCTATCAGTGATCCATCTCTGTCCACCACTACATAGTTTCCAACTGACTCAACCAGCTGTCCCAATATTAAACCGTGTTAACTACGAGTACCATATATCAATGATAATTGTACTTGCAAAATTGTTTTGATAAACCAAGCAAAAGTTGGAGAAGAAAACCTCTTCATCCGTACGGCAAACCAAAGCACCAGAGTCTTCTAGAGGTTTCAGAAGTAGCCTGATGCCTGGTATATCACCCTCCGTTGCTGTCCTTGTTCCTTCATACATGTCGCTGATTCATAATGATAATGAGTAAATAAAAGAAACCAAATTCCACTTCCATTTATCAACCAAAAAAAATTCATGTTGCAAATAATGTAGTTACTGGTAAAAAAGCTTAATGTCATTTCAAGCAATTACAATCAAACTTGATAGCTTCAAGGCAAAATTAAAACAGCAGCGAAGAGTACTAAGAAATAGATAAAGCTGCAGTCATTTGGTTTTATTGTATATACTTCTAAAAAACAAACCAAGGACCTCACAGCTCCACAAGTGGCTGCTCAGGGGTCTGATTTAAGGAAATGAGCCTCTATTCTGTTCCTATCTAAGAGCTTTGCCCAATGCTCCTCTCCTCTAGCAAAGGGATGAAGTTGGAAGGGTCAATTAGTGTGGATGAAAAAAATTAAATTGAACTGTCATCAAGTTTGTGAATCCAAAAGGGGCTTCACAGAAGGCATTTTTCACATACTAATACAAATATTCTGAAACCAATACTAAATTCTGAAATAACTGCATTGTTGCTTACAACTAAAGGTATCCATTGTTGACCCTGAGAGCCAGACAATTTTCAGGTACAAAGAGGATCACATCACAAGTCAAAAGGTAATCAAAGGTGCAACAAGCCAACAAAATTTTGGGTCAAAAATAAATGAAAATTAAAGGACAGTTATACCTAGCAACCATAGTACCCACTCCATCCCTGGTAAATAGCTCCAGTAGTAAGGCTCCACGACGTCTCCCATCTACCAAATGCACTCTCTGCACTCCACCCTACAAAACCCAAGAAATCAATCAAGCGTTGTATAGTTAATACAAGGTAAGGTCCTATATAAGCCAAGACTCACCTGACAAACAAAAGCAGCAGCAGTCAGTTCAGAAAAGTAGCCATTCAATCTACTTTGCCTCTCTACACCACCTATAGCAAATCCCTCTTGGCCTCCAATCCATAACCCGTTTCCATTATCAAACCCAACTCCATTTTGAAATCTGGCATTATATGCTCTGACCCTGTTAAAGAGATCAGTATTTCCAGTAGTAGCAGTTGAGCTCTTGTTAACATATGTTGCAGCAGTAGGGCTTTGCTCGGCTCTCTTTCGAATCAACATGTCTGCATCTTGCAGCGTCATGAAACGAATCAGACGATTATTCTCGTCAGATATTTCACCATCTATTATACAAATTAATTTTTCTGCCTGTAGAGCCAGAGCACTTGCAGTTGCCACCTCGTATGTGCTGTACTCATTACATGCATGAAACACATTAGTAAATTAGAAAAATACTGACTACATATAGGGCTATCAAGTCACCAACTCTACAAATAAATACTAGTTAAGAAAATGATAGAAGGAATCAAAGAGGATGAACATACTTGCAATTAAGAATCTCCCCAGAGCTGGCATATCCCAAGTTGCTGACAACTACAATACAGTCCCTCTCCAGTCTCTCTCTGATGCTTTCCACATTTATTTTCTTCACTAAACCAGTTGCTCCAAAATCAACACCTTCAACTACACCCCTTCTCTAACAACCCAAAACATACATTACAGCACTCAAACAGTATTAGGATAACTAACTTCTAAAAGGTGGTGAAAAGAAGAAGAGTTCAAGAGGCACCAGACCTTAGCAGCAAGGAAATTGCCACTTGCAACAGCAACACCAAGCTCATGCCACCGGCTGTTATCTCCATGTCGGCGCAGATTCAACATGGGTGGCCCAGGGGACAATTTGGCCTCTATTGCCAGACGAACCCTCCCTGCTGCTACTATCGCCGCCTCTAGAGATTCGCCATCAGTAACTCTGTATGGTCCAACATACTTCCCCTCACTTCCTTTCTGCTTCAAGATCTTATCAATTTGCACCCATGTCCCTGGAACAATCACAAACTTGATCCCCAGTCCATGTAGCAGCGAAATATCCTATTGATGGGATTGTGTCTGATTAGCAGGGTCTAAAAAGCAAGTTCTCACGCTGAATTGTGTATTGTTGGATTTTAGTTTAATGCAAAACTAGACAAATATTACATTAGACATATAACTCAGAACTTGAGAAAAACAATGCTGGAGAAATGTGTGTGGTTGGGGTTTCACACACAAGTTGCTCGATAAGAAGGCAAAGTGATACCTGGAGAATGGTATCCAAGTGAGGGCTATCCATAATTTCACCAGAGATAACAACGACAAAGGTGCTCCCTCTGTGGCCCCTTATGTAGGGCCACGCTTGCCTGAACCAATCCACAAACCGCGCCTCCTCCCTCACATCCCCTTGATTCGTCGAAACGGAGGAATGCGGATCCACATCGAAAGCGGATCGTACTTGCATTTGCATAGCGCCGTGCCCGATAACACGTCTTTCACCCTTGGCCTTGAGTGATGTGGTACAGGTGATGTGTCGAAAACCATGTTTTGGTCGAGGCAAGTGATAGGAGGGAACGATTCCCCTAACCAACTGGTAGCCGCAAATAGCCATGGGCTCTAATTTCAGAAGGAAATGCTCAAATTAACTCGCAAAATTAAATATTCGCACTCTTAACTCAGGAACTACGAGTAGCACCACTGCACAAGTGAAGATGGTGCTGGGAAGCGGCTTTAGTAGGGGAGAGAGAGAGAGAGAGAAGGGGTCGACGAGGCTTCCGGTGGAGGAGCAACACCGTTGGCAGGAATCCCTCAAATCCCAAGCCGATCATTCAGTTCCGACTTCCGACAATGAATATCGCCGATTATATCAAGTCATTCTTTCTATAGATTAAATCTGACGAGTCTGTTTCCGAATCGAACGAATTTCAGGGTCCCTCCCATTGTAATATTTAGGTTAGGACTGTAAATGAAATTATTTTGGACATTTATCCGACTCATATCGTATCCGTTAAAACGGATATGGGTAAATATTTTTTTCATTAGTTTATCGAACATAGATATGATCATATGAGTAAGAAAATAATTTCGTTAACTTATCGGGTAAGAGTTATATCGTACTCAGGTAAATTATATAAATATATATCAATATCAACACTATATATAAAGTTTGCTAAGTGTCGGCGTGTTCAATTTTTCTGACACTGTGACATTTTATTTTGCTATTCAACTTGCATTGTACGTGTGTCCAGGTTATCTGACACGCGACACGCCATTAATAAGACACGTCATTAATTTCAGTATAAATCATTAATAACATTAAATTCACCCCATTAATGTTCATACTTCATACCTTCCTCATTTCATATAAATCAACATGTTTTCAAAAAAAATTAAGAAAAATGTATGATATTTATTATTATATCTCTAATTTCAGTGAAACAATGTTATTTAACAAAAAGATTGAAGTTAGTATAATTGTACAGTTTATTTTTCTAATACAAAATATTTCTTCTTAAAAAAGCCAAGAAGCGGGGGTATGCCGCGATGCAATTTCTAGTTATAATTTATTTCATAGCTACTATGTGGTATGGACAGTAATTTGGATCATTTGCTTTGGCCATGTCTTGAAGTCTTTTGCATGAAGGCAACTCAATTTCCAGCTAAAAAAACTTTGCGGAACATCTTAGCAACTTTGTCTTGACGAAACGACTAAGACCTCCTCATCAGTTCTTGGAGTGTCTTTCTCTTTTGAGTTTCTGTTCTTTTATTCACTTCAGGTAAGCTTACCAGACTTAAGATTTTGGAAAAGGACACACTTTGTGTAGAGACCTCTTGCTTTTCTTTGTCTTTTGTGGTATTTGGTTTCCTTGAAATTTCTGTCATCCTCGTTGTTTCGATGAATGCGTCGAGCCCACCTATTTTGAGATGTCTATGGGCTTTATTGAAGTTTGATGACCATGCTTAAGCATTAACTCCCTTGGGAGGAAAATGATTTTCTCATTTTAACTTTGTGGAGAGACAACAGCCTCGCTCAAGACAAAGAAGTCCTCGTCTGAAATGTTGGACGAGATATCTTCAGATTTCGTGGTTGTGTTGACCTCATTCAGATTGGGTGACACATCAATTTCAAAGCATTCACCCCCATTGGGTCTGGTGAAATACATGATTTTTTTTCTGCATCGGCTGCAATTTCAAATAGGGTCACCATGTAGCATTCAACTTGTTGATGTCCAAAGAATTCTCTTGCGACATCATTTGGTGATTTGAGGTCTTGCTCGGAGTCGTATCCAACCCTCGAGTCACATTTTTACCTATGAAGCCTTGAATTCGGTCTGTTGAGCAACCTCACATGGTCTCAAACTTCTTCATTTCTAATTTGGCGATTGAGGTAGGGCAATTGAACATCCTCAATAATTCTTCTTTACCCTTCCCAAAGTAGTGGGTCAGGTCAATCTCGAGTCTTTCATCTTCTGAGTCACTATTTGAGAATCAGGTCATCTAGTCTCATGTTGAGGCTTGGTCTTGGATGATTGATTCGACCACCTCACTGTTGGGTCTCAACGGTTCAAACCCGTTAATTAGCTTAAGATGCGGAAATACCGTAAAACAAAAATTTTACTTCTAACTTAAGCTAATGATTAAACGAGGTGTGTCAGATAAACTACCGAGGGTGTCCACCTCCCATTTATCTTTGACATCAAAACCCGATTTAATCCTTTTACAGATCTACTCCATAATTGCTAATTCCTTTATGTATTATCTATATTATGAAGTTTCACAATTCCAGTTATTAACTCAAGCCAGATAAAGAAATGATCCATAAATTCAATAATATTCAAGACAATAAAATGACAATTTATTAAGAGTTGGATTACGGTGGAATGCAACGCACCTTCTAATTTTTGCGTCGAGTATAACAGCCGTTCGATCGGCTCTTGATCACAACATGTCGTGAGCCGAGAGATCAAGTCTCTCTCTCCTCTGTTTCTATTTCTCCTCCAAAAAAACGTTTCTATTTTCCTCGTTCTCTTTCTCCAGCTTTGACATTGAGAGCAAAGGATTTACGATTTCTAAACCGAATTTGAAATTTGGAGAGAGGAAAGACTATTATGTCGAAAGGTGAAGAGAAAGAGCTTGCGACTCGAACTAGGATTTGCGTCTTCGACTCGAACTAGAATTTGCGACGGAGTCGAAGAGAAAGCAACCAGGAGATGCGACTCGAAGACCCATGTCTTGTGTTGATTGAACTCAGGTTTTCATTAACTTTAGAAAGGATTTCGTTGATTGTAGTCCTGAATTTTGAGGTAAATATTTTAGGTTTAAAATAAGGATCCACGATTGTCTTATTTCATTGAATGCCAAAACTGTTATCATGTCTTATTTTATTGTAGTCTTAAGTAAAAAAAAATGTTTGCAAGGCAAGTGCTAAGAACTCAGCAAGCTGGTAATGAACCAAAATATTGTCTTAAAGGTGTTCGACAAAATGCTCAAGAGAGTAATCATTAAAGACTGAGTACCTAGCTGTTGATGCACCATACCAGTACCTTCCCACAAGCATTCAACACTATAGAGGATATCTATGTAGTATTTATCAGCTCTGAAATATTGCAACATTTTTCTCTATACTTTTGTTCAAGTAAAAATATTGTATATCTGAGTAATATGTGATCAATGTCATTACGTCAATAAGTCGAAAACTCATTGGAATTGATGTTTCAACCACAATGTTGTACTTCCGTAAGAAACAAGAGGAGTGTTTCGAATTATTTTTTGCCATAGAGCCCGATGAGGATGGATCCGCTAAACACATATTTTGGGTTGATGGTAGAGCAAGAAGAGCATGTCAAGAGTGTGGTGATGTTGTGACATTCGACACGACCTATTAAACAAACAAGTATGACATGACTCTAGCAACATTCATTGGTCAAAACCACCACCGCCACTCTATTTTTTTTGTCATGGCTCTTCTTAGGAAGAGTTGGGCTATGTGATTAATCGTAGTGTTACGGTTCAAGAATTTAAAGAGAGATTGTTAAAGTTGGTTGAGAAGTACAAACTTAGTGAGAACGAACAATTGGGATCTGTCATTGTTCCTATGTTTTGTAGTTACTGGTCTTCAATTGGAATGTCATTGTTCCTATGTTTTATAGTTACTGGTACGACTTTGGTTCAGCTGTACGCTGCAATTGGGATCTGTCATTGTTCCTATGTTTATGCACCTGTTACTCGGAGTTATGCAATTTGGTTATGCACCTGTTACAGAATGATCAAACATAAATGCTATTCTCTCAATTATGTCCCTATTATGCACCTGCCCTGCCACATAATTTTAAGCCTTTTTTTCATGTCAGAAAGCAAAAACAACATGCAAGGCCAAGTATGCGGAGGAGGATGAGCACATTGAAGAATCTCTTTGCTCGGATGAAGATTCGGAGTGATATTTGTATTGATATTATAAATTTTTTGTTTTGTGGTATATTGTTTAACATCCATCATTTTGTTAATAGATGCTACAAAGAATATATAGTATAGTATCCAGTGATATTTTATTTGGAGTGATAATTTAAAAGAATAGTATAGTATCTAGTGATATGCTAGCGAGAATAGTATAGTATTCATTTTGAGCATGGCTAAAATAATATGCATAGTACACTACATAACGTACTATGGGGTCATTTGTATTTAATTTGGTCATTAAATTGATATTTAAGTTGCTCAATAAATTCTTCATATAAAAATCTTGTAGGAAAACAAATTTCGTGATTTTTAGAGCTTTCTTGCTATTTTTTAAATATTTTTTAAAAACAACTCAGAAATGACACTTTTGTAGTATTAAATCTGGACTGTTTTTAAAAAATATATAAAAAATAGCAAGAAAGCTCTAAAAATCACGAAATTTGTTTTCCTACAATATTTTCATATGAAGAATTTATTGAGCAACTTAAATCTCAATTTATTAACCTATATCTATATGCATAGTACGAAATGGGGTGTACTATGCATATTATTTTAGTCATGCTCATTCATTTTGTAAAACTTATATTTGAAAGGATGATATTTTAACAAAATGACAATTGAAAAGTATATGGCATTTAAGTATCCAGTTTGGAGTGATATTTTTTAGCATTTCAGAGTGTTGTGTTGTTCAATATTTTTGAGCATTTAAGTATAGTATCCATTTTGCTATGATGCGCATTGTGAATAATATACATACATGTTCTTTACTCTGACGTTTGACCATATTTGTATTAATTTTATAATACATGTTGTGATCTCTTTCCAAAACCAAGTCTATATTTGTATGTCAGTGAATCACAAGCGCAGAATTTCATAGTACATTTCAAAGATGAAATCATAAATTGAAATACATTGAAATAGCTCACTCATACATTGAAATTAAAAACACTAATTATACATTGAAATAACTAGCCAATGCAATATTACAATCATAAATATAAAAAAAATAAAAATCGACATCTCTTGCAAAAATCGACACCTCACAGTAAAATTGACATCTCTTGCAAAAATAAAAATCCTCCGACGAACTGTAACTACTTTATTCACTGTTGGATTTGAATTTCATCTCTGCATAAAAGAATCACTACTTAAATTAATATGTTATGTTTTAATCACTTGAGAAAAAACATAATAAACTTTGCTAAACAGATTGTTTCGATTGAATCGAACTATACACAATGGAATTTAGTGGTTCAGCAACCCAATTTTGACAATCTCACGTCTCCAATTAATTTTAATTACAAGTCAGTCACCACTTATGGAGCCAGCATCAGTAAGCCTATCTTTCAAATCAAGTCTTCATCAGAAAGCGAATTTGTTCCTCTTTAAGCTTTTATGTGCATAACAATAATTTGGACTGTAATGTGCTCCATCTATAAAATTGTTTCTCTCAGGTTAGCTAGTTTGGGTCGGATTCTAGGTCCAAGAGGTCTCATGCCTATCCCCAAAAGCAGGCTCTGTCACTAGTGACATTACAGATATACAATATTTTTACTTAAACAAAAGTATAGAGAAAAATGTTGCAATATTTCAGAGCTGATAGATACTACATAGATATCCTCTGTAGTGTTGAATGCTTGTGGGAAGGTAGTGGTATAGTGCATCAACAGCTAGGTACTCAGTCTTTAATGGTTACTCTCTTGAGCATTTTGTCGAACACCTTTAAGACAATATTTTGGTTCATTACCAGCTTGCTGAGTTCTTAGCACTTGCCTTGCAAACATTTTTTTTACTTAAGACTACAATAAAATAAGACATGATAACAATTTTGGCATTCAATGAAATAAGACAATCGTGGATCCTTATTTTAAACCTAAAATATTTACCTCAAAATTCAGGACTACAATCAACGAAATCCTTTCTAAAGTTAATGAAAACCTGAGTTCAATCAACACAAGACATGGGTCTTCGAGTCGCATCTCCTGGTTGCTTTCTCTTCGACTCCGTCGCAAATTCTAGTTCGAGTCGCAAGCTCTTTCTCTTCACCTTTCAACATAATAGTCTTTCCTCTCTCCAAATTTCAAATTCGGTTTAGAAATCGTAAATCCTTTGCTCTCAATGTCAAAGCTGGAGAAAGAGAACGAGGAAAATAGAAACGTTTTTTTGGAGGAGAAATAGAAACAGAGGAGAGAGAGACTTGATCTCTCGGCTCACGACATGTTGTGATCAAGAGCCGATCGAACGGCTGTTATACTCGACGCAAAAATTAGAAGGTGCGTTGCATTCCACCTTAATACAACTCATTTATTAATCACTCAATTCATGAACAAAGCTTTATGATAATTTATCGTATTATTAACTTCTAGATTATTACAAACTAATAATCTCTCACTTAAGCTAGAAGCCAATTATCGTAAGCCGTAGTTACATGAATCTCTAATTTTCTAAAAATGTCATAGATCTAAAGAAAGCTTCACAGCCAATCTCCTATGTGTCTTAGACTCATAGAAGCTGTGTGCAACTGGTGCTTGGCTTTAGGAAGAGGTTTCGTGATTGGATCAGTTGTGTTGCTGACTGTGTCAACTGTACATATCTTTACATCATCTTTATTTACGATTTCTTATATCAGGTGATAACTTCGTAGAACATGCTTGGATCTCGAGTGCGATCTCGGTTCCAGCTTCTGTAGCTTTTCTATCATCCTGAGGCGTTATGACGCCTTGAGCATCCGTTATAACGCCTTAGTGACTCGTTATACCGGGTCTTGAAGCTTATGGTAACGATGTGCTCTGTATTGCAAATCGAAGCCTTCTCTTGATGACTTGAGCATGTCTTGACTTGTCCAGGGCATGTTTGAGCATGTTTGATATTGGTATGTACATGTTTTAACCTGCATCTTTACCAAAACTCATGTGCAAGGTTAGTACTTTAATTGTTTTGCAAATTGTCAAACAAGAGATGAGTTTAATTCATAAACTCTCCCTTTTGGCAATTTGGAAAACCTATTTGAGATGTGCATATCAAATGATGCACATCTTCCTTTCTCCCTCTTTTTGCAAATAAAGGCAAAAGGCTCAAACAAACATGATCCCCCTGAATTTAGCACATATATGTTCATACAAGTCAAACAATTTTATATTACTCCCTCTTAATGAAATAAAATTTGCAGATAATGCATAATTCATAAGATTTTCCAATTGAGAATAGAGAAATTGAGAGCAATATCATCAAGAGGCATTTAATTTGCTATCTTAATCATTTCTAATTTAAATCTTAGCTCAATGTGTTGGTTAATGTCAAGAGATTTTGTGAAAATATCCGCAATTTGATTTTTAGTATCAACACATACAAGTTCTATACTTTTCTTTTTCATATGGTCTTTAAGAAATTGGTGCCTAATATCTATGTGCTTGGTTCTAGCATGAGCAATTGGATTCTTAGACATCATAATGGTGCTAGTATTATCACGCATAATTGGTACCTGGGTAAAATTCAAATCATAATCCTTAAGAGTTTGAACCATCCATAAAATTTGGGTGCAACAACTACCGGCGGCTATATACTCTGCTTCGGTTGTAGAGAGAGCAACTGAGGTTTGCTTTTTACTAGACCAAGATACTAAAGACTCACCTAAGAATTGGCAAGTTCCACTAGTACTTTTCCTATCTACTCGGTCACCGATGAAGTTCGCATCGGTGTATCCTATCAAGTCAAGTTTGGTGGTTCTACCGTACCATATTCCTAAGTTAATTGTACCTTTAACGTATCGTAGGATCCTCTTAACGGCTATCATGTGTGATTCTTTTGGAGATGCTTGGAACCGTGCGTATAGACATATGACAAACATGATGCCGGGTCTACTTGCGGTTAAATAAAGGAGGCTTCCAATGATTGCTCGATAAAGTGAGATGTCTACCGGTTTTCCACATTCATCAACTCCAAGTCGAATGTTGGTTGCCATGGGAGTTTTCATTGGCTTGCTTTCTTCCACACCAAAGCGTTTAACTAATTCTTTGGCATACTTGGATTGGTTGATGAAGATCTCTTTTTCGCTTTGCTTGATTTGTAGTCCAAGAAAGAAGGTGAGCTCTCTCATCATAGACATCTCAAATTCCTTACTCATAAGATTAGAAAAGTCCTTCGCAAGAAGAGAGTTAGTAGACATAAAGATAATGTCATCAACGTAAATTTATACGAAGAGAATGTCCTTGATATTTCTTTTTGTGAAAAGGGTTGTGTCTTTCAAATCTCTTTTGAAACCATTATCAATTAGGAATGTACTTAGCCTAGAGTATCAAGCTCTAGGAGCTTGCTTTAAATCATATAAAGCTCTATGTAGCTTATAGACATGATTGGTGAATGAAGGGTGCTCAAATCCCTTAGGTTGGAAAACATATACTTCTTCGTTTATAAATTCATTCAAAAATGCACTTTAAACATCCATTTGGTATAGTACAAACTTCATGTAAGATGCATAAGCAAGAAGCATTCTAATGGACTCTAATCGTGCTACTAGAGCAAATGTCTCATCATAATCAACTTCCTCTTGTTGAGTTATACCCTTTTGCAACAAGTCGTGCTTTGTTTTTAACAATGTTTCCAAATTCATCCTTTTTATTTCTATAAACCCACTTGGTTTCTATTATGGTCGGGTTTGGAGGTTTTGGTCCCAATGTCCATACCTTGTTACGTTCAAATTGGATAAGTTTTTCTTGCATAGCAAGAATCCATATTGGATCTTGATTAGCCTCCTTAAAATGGATAGGCTCAAGTTGTGACACAAAAGCACAATGAGAAACCATACAATTTAACCTAGAACGAGTTGTAACTCCAACTCTAAGATCTTCTATGATATTATATAAAGGATAAATATTAACCTCCCGAAGCACTTCAGGTATTTGATATTTGGTGTTGCTTGATGAGACAACTTTCTCTTGTAATTCTTCATTTTGTATGTTTCCTTCCCTTTCATTTTCATCTAGTCCTTTAGGTGATTCTTCATTCAATGCATTGTGCTTCTCCTCAATTTCTTCACCATGAATTTCTCCAACATCTTCTTCATTGAGAATAATTATTCCTTTAGTCACTTCTCTATTTGTCACATCTTCTTGTGTGGAGCCACCATCTTTAAGAGAATTGATTATACCTACAATATTCTTGTTCTTTTTCTCAATATTAGTGGTGCTTTCATAAAATTTAACATGAATAGATTCAACAATGATTTTAGAATGGAGTAAATATATCCTATAAGCTCTACTCGTAGATGAGTATCCTACAAAATTTCTTTCAATGACTTTGAATCAAACTGACCTAATCCTAAGAATCGGTCAAGTACAAAGCATTTCGATCCAAAAACCCTAAATTAAGAAATATTTGGCTTATAACCTTTCAAAATTTCATAAGTGGTCTTATTTGTCAAGGGCCTAATATAAACTCGATTTATTATTTTACATGCGGTATTAACAGCTTCGGCCCCAAGGACTTTAGGAGTCATGTACACATTGAGCATTGATCTTACAAGTTCTTGCAAGTTTCTATTTTTTACGTTCAACTACTCTATTTTGTTGAGGTGTTTTTGATGCAGACAATTCATGTCTATAACTATTCCTAACACAAAAATCATATGTCCTAGAGTTTTCAAATTCACCACCATGGCCAAATGTCATCACAAAGTTTAAAATTGACAAATTTCCATTAAATTTCTAATAAAATTATTTCTCTGCCACTAACACCACTTAAAATTAATTGAAAATATATAATCTTCGAAATATCCAAAATAACCCTATCCAAAGTCCCTCTTTAATCCTTGCTTCTCTCTCCAGTCTCCCTCTATCTCTCTCTTTACCCCTCTGTCTCTACACATGACACCAATTCAATGCTTTTAATTACATCTCCCTCCTTAATGTCATTAAAACGACTTAAGGAAGAAGAAGAAATTTAATAGAAAGAAGATGTATTCATTGTTGTATCTTTACATTCTATACAGTGTGTCTTATATAGATAAATGGTCTACTGCCTTATTACAATTTCTATGAAAATAACCGAAATTATTCCTCTGTTAGTTGCCAGAGTTTGTTACGTTAGTTTGTCTCTATTCTCTGTCAAGCTCTGTTGTTGTAGCATGACTAGAGGCCTTCTCCAGTTGTATTGTAACACCCTCCCCGCAAGTTGACGGTGAAGTAACAATCAACTTGGTACAAAGCAGATGAAATCGAGGAATGCTGAGTGCTTTAGTGAGTATATCAGCACGGGACGGTATAAAAGAGAGTTGAAGTTTCTTGGCAACCACTTGATCTCTGATGAAATGGTAATCAATCTCGATATGTTTTGTTCTAGCATGAAACATGGGTTGAGAAGCAAGATAGGTAGCACCCAAGTTATCGCACCAAAGTATTGGAGTTTTGTCAAGAGGAACATGTAATTCAGCAAGGATAAATTGTACCCAAATCAATTTAGTACTGGTGAGTGCTAAGTTGCGATACTCGGCCTCGATACTGGAACGCGCCACTGTCTGCTATTTCTTCAAGCTCCAAGAAACAAGATTAGAGCCTAGATAAATGCTGTAACCTGTTGTAGATCGACGATCGTCAGGACAGCCAGCCCAATTTGAGTCAGAGAAGGCATGTAGAACTAGGTGTTGATGGCTGAAGATAGAGCCCATGAAAAGGACAGCCAGCTAAGTAGTGCAAGATACACTTGACAACAGCCCAGTGTGTAGTGGTGGGTGTGTGCATAAATTGAGCTACCTTGTTTACTGCATATGTGATGTATGGCCTTGTAATTGTGGTGTATTGCAATGCTCCAACAATTGTGCGGTACAAGTGAGGATTATCAAAGGGGTCCCATTGGTATTTGGAGAGAGAGAAAGAGTTGTTCAGTCATGGAAGATGGGCATGATTTGGCATGATGCATATGTGTTCTTTTGAGCAGATCCATGATGTATTTGCCTTGAGACAGTGTAAACTTGTGGAAGTATGGTTGACCTCAATCCCAAGGGAATAGTGTAAATTCCCAAGATCTTTGATTGCAAAGGATTGTTGCAGTGATGAAATGAGGTGTGTGAGTAGATCAGGATGGCTGCCTGTGAGGACTATGTCATGACGTATACCAGTAAAACTATGAATTGATTGCCCTTCGAAAGATGAATAAGGATGGATCATACCGAGAGGCTGTAAATCCATATGCAAGAAGGGCAGTGCTCAAGGTATGAAACCAGGCACGAGGGGATTGTTTTAATCCATAAATGGCTTTTGATAAGAGGCACACATGATTTGGTCGGGTAGGGTCGATGAATCCAGGTGGTTGTTGCATGTACACCATTCTTGAAGATCTCCATGAAGGAAAGCTTTCTGAACATCCAATTGTCTAAGTGACCAGCCTTTTGAGAGAGCTAAAGTGAGAACAATGCGTATTATAGATGGTCGTACCACTGGACTAAATGTTTCAAAGTAGTCGACCCATTCTTCTTGGGAAAACCCTTTGGCTACCAAGCGTGCCTTGTAACGTTCAATTGAGTCATCTGCTTTCCTTTTGATGCGATATATCCATTTGCAGCCAACTATATTTTGATTTGGAGGAGATGGAACAAGTTTCCAAGTGTTGTTTCGAGTTAAGGCATCAATTTCTTGTGTCATGGCAGTTTGCCAGTGAGGGATGAGTTTGGCTTTGGCAAAGGTGGTTGGTTCAAGTTCAGTGTCTGAGGTGGGTAGATAAGCCACATGATCAGGAAATTCACGAGGACGACGAGTGTTATCTCTTGTTTTGGTAATCGAAGGGTGTTGTGGAAGGGAGGTAACATCAGGTTGAGCACTGGGCAATGGTGATGGTGGCTGAGAAGTTGGATATGAAGCAGGGGTAGAAGTAGAGGTGTGAGAAGCAAAAGCAATGGGTGTGGTAATCAGGGCAGGAGATTGGCCAATATGTGATGTTGTAGTATTGTCAGTAGATGACTCAGAAGAGGGAGAGAAAGAATGCCTTTGTGAGGGAGTGCCTGTCAGTACTGGCAAAGGTAACCACAAGTTGAGGTTGGTGTCTGAGTTAATTGTGCAGGTTTGATCAGGTTGTGAAACTTTTTGAAAAGGAAAATGCCCTTCATCAAAGGTGACATGCCTGTAAACAAATGTTTTATTTGTCTCAATATGATAACACTTGTAACCTTTTTTTATTAAGAAGATATCCAATGAATACACAAGGCACAAAACGGGTTTGAAGTTTGTGATCATTATAAGGTTTGATTAGTGGAAAGCATAAACAACCCAGGGTTCTCATCATGTGATAATCAGTATTTCGTTTGTAAAGAAGGGAGTATGGTGAAGTGGGATTGGATGTGGTAGGGAGTCAATTGATGAGGTAGGTAACACTTGAGAAAATGTCAGCCCAAAAGATTAAGAGAAGTGAATCATGAGTAAAAATAGCCATGGAGAGTTCAATGATATGTCTGTGCTTCCTTTCAGCAAACCCATTCTGTTCAGGAGTATATAGGCAAGTTATTTGATGAAATATTTGAGGAAATTGACAAGCAATGGATTTAAATTATGTTCCTCCATCAGTGCGTAATGTTTTTATAGTTGTGTTTAAGGTATTTTCAACTTGGAGTTTAAACAGTGAGAAAACCATGAGTAATTCATCTTTAGAATGTAAAAAGTAAATTCAAGTATAACGTGTGAATCATCTATAAACATAACATAGTATCAAAAATCTTCTTTAGATAAGAGAGGAGCTGGACCCCATACATCTGAGTGGATCAATTCAAGAGGAGAAGAAGAGTAATGCAAAGAAGGAGAAAATGGTAATTTGTGACATTTTGATAAACTACAGGAATGACATAAAGAAATCTTTGATGAAGAACATGGCAATTTATTGGAGTGTAACACTTGTAGAGTGACTTTTGGAGACGGGTGACCAAGTTTTGAGTGCAAGAGATCAGCAGATGCTAGAAGGGCTTGAGGAGAGATCTGAGCTGTGAAGAGAAGAGAATAGAGACCATTAACTAGCTTGGCTTGAAGAAGAGGAGTCAAGCTGGCCCGATCCTTAGTAAGATAAGAGTGAGAAGTAAACTCAATGAATAACGAGTTATCGAGAAGTAATTTGGATAAACTAAGTAGATTTTTTGTAAATTGAGGAACATGAAGAACATCTCGGATTTGAATTGTAAAAGAAAAGATGGTGAGAGAGAAGGAATCGATATTATGTATGATCATACCCAAACCATTGCCAATATGAAGAGCATTGTGTCCTTCATAAGGTAGAAAGGAGGTGAGAATATTCAGATCATCGGTCACATGGTGAGATGCCCCTGAGTCAACAATCCATTCTGTCATTGGAGGTTGTGTGTAATTGGTTAGAGGTGGTGTGTTATTGGTTAATGTGGTCTGTGGTTGTGCAACAAATGCATGAGGAGGTGTGGGTTGTGGGGGTGGATCAAAGTAGCGTGGATCACAACGTTTGTAGCAGACACGAGCTGTGTGACCTCTTTTGTAATAGATTTGACAGACATCTGAACCAAGAGATTGAGTAATTGCATATTATGAACCAGGTGTGGGTAGTAGAGGGCCTCGATTCTGAGAGTTTCTAGGTGAATAAAAGGTTGATTGTGTGTTTTGAGAAGGTTGTCGAGGCCTAAAGGAGTTTGTGTTGCTTGTTGGTCTGAGAGAGCTAGAAGTTTGAGAGGGAAAGAAATTTCTATAAGAGTTAGATTTGTGAGGTCGTGGATTAGAATAGAACATTGATGGGGTGTTATTGGAGGATGGTAAACCAGTATTGATATGAGAATAGAGGAGAGATTCATGTGTTAGGAGCATAGCTTGGAGTTCTAGTAGTGCAAGTGGTTCAGATCTGGTATTGGCAGCGACAACAAAGGAATTGAATTCAGGACCCAGTCCTCCTAGTATTTGAAGGACTAGATCATCATCAGTTATAGGAGAACCGATGAAGGAGAGCTCATCTACTATACAACACATCTTTTGGATGAAGTCAGCACATGACAAACCCCCTTTGGTTGTGGTTTGAAGTTGACGACGGAGCTCAGCTAATCGAGCTCGAGAAGTGGCAGAGAAGGTAGATTTTAGTGAATCCCGTAGTTCTTTTGATGTGGAGCAGTTAATAACTTGAGCTTGTAAGGGTCCTGTGAGAGATGAACGCAACCAACCAAGTATCAATCGGTCTTGTTGGTGTCATGGAATGTAATTGGGGTTAATTTGAGGAAGACCAGTATTATCGATAATGGTGGGAGCGAGAGATTGATTGGTAATGTATTTGTATAACTGGTAACCATGAAGAAGAGGTTCGATTTGGGATTTCCATGTAAGATAGTTTTCTCTATTCAA
This sequence comes from Eleocharis quinqueflora, assembly GCA_964058865.1. Classification (NCBI taxonomy): domain Eukaryota; kingdom Viridiplantae; phylum Streptophyta; class Magnoliopsida; order Poales; family Cyperaceae; genus Eleocharis; species Eleocharis quinqueflora. Next base: position 132,638 of record CAXKVX010001074.1, read on the forward strand.
TTTTGTTGCAATTGGTAAATTTAGAAGCACGGATGAGATTTGGGAGGGAGATTGAATGATCGATTGAGTTTCTAGTGGAGAATTTGGTGGAAGGGAATGAGAGATTTGAGAAGAAGTATCGGCCATGGTGAGGCTCTGATACCATAAAACGACTTAAGGAAGAAGAAGAAATTTAATAGAAAGAAGCTGTATTCATTGTTGTTTCTTTACATTCTATACAGTGTCTTATATAGAGAAAGGATCTACTGCCTTATTACAATTTCTATGAAAATAACCGAAAGTATTCCTCTGTTAGTTGCCAGAATTTGTTACGTTAGTTTGTCTCTATTCTCTGTCAAGCTCTGTTGTTGTAGCATGACTGGAGGCCTTCTCCAGTTGTATTGTAACAGTCGTCCTCCATTTCAATGCATTGTCAATTTTATTATTTTCCTTCGCCCTCTCCTTCTTCTAATTAAATTCTAAAACTCATCCAAGATAAAGAAAATAGACAAGAAACTGCTTCTATTTCGATTTTGTGGATTGAAGCACTAGGTTTGTGCCAGATGACCGGCTCGAACAGGACATCATCAATTTCAACTTTATGGGGGCCTGACAAAGAGCAACAATGTCAGAGTATTGTCATAAGCGTGTGAGGAACTTCTAACAGTTTATTCGATAGTTACATGATTTTCTCCAATGGTTTAAAGCATGCGATGTAATTACAAACCTTCAACGACAATTCTCAGTCACGACTAAATATTTATTTATTTTTTGTTCATTTTTTTCAGCCATTCGGTGAAAGAGAGTATCAAAATCCACTGACTGAGAACTGAGAAACTCAAGAGAACTAAGGATCTGAAATCAATCCCACCGCAAGACTTGATTGCTTTGTAGGAATTCACAGAGGAGCATATTACGAAGCTGAATGAGTTGGAAAACCCCTCAGTAGAGAGTCACATACAAAGGAGGCGTGGTGCGATGGTCATCATAAAATCCCTGTAAACTCTTCCAAGTGTGATCTCCGATGCCTTCAAAGAAACAGTGACCTCGAACAAAAACTCTTAATCCTCAAGGTGACCAGGGTAACATGTTGCATGTGGCCTTGGTTGGGATCAATAACCCAATGAGTTCACTCTAAGATAGGTTCGACAATCTTGATCTCTTTCCCTCTCACTTTTACATATGTTCCTCACATGCATCAACAATTTATTCGATAGTTCCTCTCACTTTATTGGAAAATCCAACGGTAGTGTCATGTGTAGAGAAGAGAGATGTGAATAGAGAGAGATAGGGGCAGATGGAGACTGGAGAAAGAAATAGGGGTGAAGGAGGGATTTTGGAGAACGGTAATTCTATTTTTTAGCGTTCACGTTCACATGTGTTATCTAAACGCACGCGTTAAGAAATCCAGACGAAACAAAAAAAATTTAAGTACCTGTGAACACATCATTCGCACTACATTTAGATTTTGCGTTAAGTAGTGTTATCTGAATACTGTGTTTTAGACGCTGCGTGTAGACTCTGCGATTCAGACGCAATATTTAGACTATGGATTCACATTTGCAACTTTACTTTAGATTTTTTGGGTTGAGAATTTGGATTTCTGAATATATGCGTTCAGATAACACATGTGAACGTTAACGCTAAAAAATATGGTCATCGTTGTCAAATATTTGAAATCAGGATCATGAATATTATTTTTAATTTTTTCAGGATCAGACAAAATAGTATTTCGACTTTGAACAAAGTTATTTTTGATATTTAGAAGATTATATTTTCAAATTAAGGAAGGAGACGAAATCTTTTGCGTAACTTTTTATTTCGTAAAAGTAGGGGTGTAAGTCCAACCCGACTAACCCGATTAACTCGACCAATTCGATCAATCCAACCCGAAAAATGTGATTTCGATTTTTTATGATCGGTTAAGATTTTTATTTTGTCGGTTAAGGTTTTCTGCCTAAATAAAATATGAATTCAATGATTTTTATTTTTGATTGATTGGTTACGAATTGAAAACACTACAATTGAATGACATCTAACGACTTGAAAAGTTATAGAAAAACCGACCAACAAGACTCATTTACACTCCTGCGTAAAAAAGAATTTTTTTTGTTATGAACTGTTAGATTGAAAATCAAGAGAATCTTTTTTGTTATGAATTGTTAGATTGAAAAATCTAACTATTCGGATTAATATATAAAATCCGCCTTGAATCACAGTGCTCTATGAAGATCAAGTTCACTTCCGCTGAGAGTGAGAGAAAAAAATCGGCAGAATACGTTTCCGAAAGGAAGACGCGAGCATGAGATAAAACTTCTTCATCAATTCGAGCATAGAGCACTGATCGAGATCGCGGTACTAAAATCTTCGTTCTTCGTCTTTATTTTTCAGTTCAGTTCTCTCGCCTTCTCCTCCTCTTCGCACTGCCTCATTTCCCCCAAATTGTAATTGTAATTGTATTTGTAATTGTTATATAATATAGAAGAAAGATAAGGGTTCAGCGAAAAGAAATGAAGAGGCTTGAGGCTTGAGGCTTCAGCGACCCCATCCTCCTCCGTATTTTCCCGTGCTTATTAGAAACTCAAATCGTGTTTTTGCGCAGGTCATGGATATTGTATCTGCAGTTGAAGAATTCAATGGCTATAATTCAAAGGACTTGACCAAAATTTGGAAGGATTCAGAGAATCCCGCCTTGATATGGAAAGCTAAAGACGGAACCCTAAAACAGGTAGTTGCTGGCTGGTATGGACCGCATTAGTTTTCATTTGGGTTAATTTCAAGCAAACTAAAGATCAAAGAAGAGTTTGTTCTTTGTTGACTTTAGTAACTGTTTAAGTTTCAATCAAACCTGAATTACACAAACAAAAGTAGCATGTTGCTTATGCCAATGCATGTTGTTAGGGTTCTTGTAGAAACCCTATACTTTACTGTATAGAGATCATAATTATAATTATCTACAGGAAGCAACTTGTACTTAGTATTTTGAGGTGTTTCTAACTCTGAACTGCTTGTTTACCATAATATCATTAGTAAATCATCAGTTATACATGATTTTGCCCCTGAATTTACTAGTTTTCCTGAAACCCAATAAGTAAGACAAGGTCAATGCAAAAGGCAGGTTTATGTTTGTTACAGCCATATTCAGTTGTTAATGAGAGATCAGATTAATTTATTGATATGCTCTTATTTTAAACTAGTCCTAGTAATTCATTGCTGTTGGAAATTAATCCAATTTACTTCAAAAAAGAAATTAACCCAATTAATGGCGCTTTAGTTGAAATTATGTGCTTTTTGGCTGTTATTTTCAAATGCAATGTAATATGGGTTGTAATTTGCACCAAAAGATTTTTTTTTGTATTGCTAGCCTTAAAATACCTGTTTCCTCGTTTTTCTTTGGTTTTTCCCAGATTGATATAGAGAAACTTGCTGTTGCTCTCTCCTCAAATCTTATAGCTGTTTTACTTTCACCTAATGATGGAGACAGAGATCTGTCATATGTTCTTCGTGGGACCCGTCTCTTATATACTCTGTCTGATGTGGCTACCCGCCATGCTAAACTTGAGCAGGTTTTTTTTGTTTAAATCGTGGATACTTTTGTATTTACTTTTCACTCACAGATCTGGTGTGGTTGCAAATTCTTAAATGGTTGTCTCTTTTTTAAATGGTTAGTTGTTGGGTGTATAACTCCGCCTATGTTTTACGTAGCCGGTCCCAAGTCCGGAAAGGAGGAGGGTTGAGATAGGCTTGGCGAGCCAACATAAAAATTCAGCCAATCTTATGGAGATGAAATCCGATATGGACTTCATTTCTAGCCTATCCCAACTTATTTGGGACAAAAGGCGTTGTTGTTGTTGATACTTTTGTATTTACTTTGTGCTTAGATGAAATTATCCATTTTATGGAGAACCAACTGCATTTCCCATCCTAAATCTAATCTATCTCTGTTTCACTATTTGAGAATAATTTAGGGGTTTTGTTTTGAAAAATTCCATAGATGGCCTGGGAGGAGGCATAATGGTCTATCCTCTCAGTATATCTAGTCTTGCAAGCATATACAGAAATTTTTAAGGCTTTGCAGTGCAGTTTAGAATATGCCAAATATTAAGTGGGTACATGCTTTTATGAATAGTCTGGCCTGAGGTCAATAATTTTTTTGTATAGCCCTTGAAAATTTTAATTATTTTTTGAATACTTGTCTGATATATTTTGTATTTCTTTCTTTCTTTTATTCTTGCAGGTTTTGCTTGATGATGTTAAAGTATTGGAGCAAGTCATGGATTTGGTATTTTTCGCCCTGATTGTTCTTTCACACAGATACCAGGTTTGCCTCATTTGATTCTGACAACTAGCAGGCCCATCATATATTATCAGTCCAATACCGACCCTTTTTTTACATAAATTATTTGGAAAAGTAGAAGTTGCAATATTCTTGTGATATCATGCTTTTTTTTTCCTTTTTCTGTTTTACTCTCTGTTAAGTTCTCCTCGGTTTTGTTTAACAGGGTAGCAATCTTGTTACTGCTCCTATTATTCGCACCACCCTGGGAACTTGTGTGCTTCATCTCTTGAGCAGTTTCCTCTCCTTACATTGGAATGAACTAGCTGTTGTTCTTCTTGCACATCCAAAGGTAGGTATAGGCCTATAGGTAGAGAGAGTATGTGCTACTACTGTGTGTTTAGTGATAACTTGCAAGGATATTTGAGTTTTGAATTAATGTTCTCCTTTGGTTTGTCTGATTCTCGGTAATAACACTGGTGTGATCATATGTTGACTCTTTCTGTTTGTTCCATTTTTCTTTGCCTGATTCATGTTTAATACCAGAATCGAGATTTGCAAACTGTTAATTTGGGTTCAATGAAGATTTTAATTTATGACTAATTCTGATATGGATCAAGATTAACTTGATTGCACTATTATTCATGCAAAATCAACTTAATTGCACAATTATTTACAATCAATGATTGTAATCGGTTTGTGTTTAAAATGTTTGTCCATAGCAGACACACTCTTAATTTATTATTACTCTAGTTATTTCAGTTTATTCTCAAATTTAGGTGCTTAAACCATTCATTTTGGAGAAGTTATGACTTCCACAATTATTGTTAAATTTATGTTGAATTGTGGCCTAATTCTGAAATTCAGTGCCAAGCAGTGAATTCATTCATAATTAGAAAATTGAGGTGGGTTCTGTTTGGTTTACTGCAAAACCATGTTCCTGATTCAGGGTTGTGAGATAATAGTTCCTAATTTATTTGAATGAAACTGAAGAGAGTGTTTTTTTTAAGTTTAATGTGTCAATTGCATTATAGAAGGTGCAGATGTGCTTGCAGTTTGGTTCATATCTTTATATCTTGTTTCTTTGTTGCTCTAAATTTCAGGTGGAGAGGTTTGTGGAATCAGCCTTTGGAAGCCTTCATGAAAATACTAGGCTTTTTCGACAGAAGCTGACAGAGCTATCTAGTGAAATCGCGTTTGACAAATCAAAATTGCCAGACGCCGTGAAAGTGTCTCACTTTCTGAGTCAACAGTGTGAGGCCTTCTTGCAATTTCTTATCTCTCTATGCCAACAGAAGCAGTTTCGCGATCGAGTATTAAAAAACAAGGTACTCAAATCATCCTTTTGTCTACTTTTCAATGGGTAGTACAGCACTAAGCGAGCATATTTTCCTAAAACAACAATTAAGAACAGAAACGCTGAAAACAAAATGGCCAAGTTAGAAAAGGTTCTAGTAAACTGGTAGGTACAGCGACATTGGGATATTTTGACATTGTTTAATGATGCAGGAACTGTGTAAAAATGGTGGAATTTTATCACTTGCTCTTACAATATTAAGGCTACGGGTGCCTGCGTGCTTCCAAGACTCTGCGGAAATCCTTGCTTCTGTCTCTCGATTTAAGGCCAAATTACTTGCACTCGTGAGTACTAAGACATCCACTCCATAAAAGTAAAAGAAAAAGGTGGAAAAACAAGAGATGCATAGTTTATAACAAATTGGGGTAGGCTAGGTATGTATTTTTCCAGCCTATTCCAAGCCAGGTCAAGGAGGTGGGTTGTGATAGGCTTGGCGAGCCAACGTAAAATTCCAGTCATTCTCATGGAAATGAAACCCAATAGGATTCCTTAAGAAGCAAAAAAATGTTGATACTTGATTTCCAGAATCAGAAGTGTGCTGAAGCTTAATTTAGTCTTTTCTGTTGTTTAGTTGTTACAGCTGTGTGAGGCCGACACAGTATCATATCTTGATGAGGTCGCTGGATCACCAAAGAGCATGCAGTTGGGCCAGTTTGTTGCTTTAGAGGTTGAATCTCTTTCATATGTTTAGTTACCTCTTCATTTTCTTGTTTAAACTTCTGATAGTTTATGTGTTGCGCGCGCACACGCCACTTAATTTCTCTTTTATTTAAGCTACAAAAGTGGTAGTTTGTGCTCTTTTGATGATAATGTTTACATGATAGTTGATACTTGTTTTGTGATACTTCTCATCATTTGAGTTACTACATATTTTTTAGCTTATGGGAGTTAATGTTAAAGCTATTTGTAGTTGGCCTTGTTTATCTGTTTCCCGTTATTACGAAACTTGATGAAAAAATGCAATTCCAAAATACTGCTAATTTTATGAAATCTGTTTTGTTTCAGTTTCTTAATATGCTGAGGACAGCCTTCAGGAAGCAAGAATTGAAACATGCCAATGCATACAAGAACAAAAATATGAATAATCCTAGGGGTTTTCTGCTTATCAACTCCCTTCGTCTGGTTGATATCTTCTCTGATGACTCAAACTTCAGGTTATCTTTCATGACCACCAGTGTAAGTATCTTGTTGCATGACATTTTTAACATAATAACATATGATACGTATCAGTGAGACTTTTGCGACTGCTGTCTGGAACTATTTAAGTAGCTTGTTAGTGATTACTCTAGGACATTAAACTCTGAATTAACTGGAAATATGCTTAACAAAATATGTTCTAGCAAATCAGTATCAATACCATAAAGAAAACTGTATAAAGAATGCTTAAAGGACATCAAAATTTCCTCCATGCTGCATTCACTTGTCTTCAAAAGGCACCTTTTCATATGATAGACCAAATTATTTCGGTATTTTAAGTTATAAGAGGATATGTAGATGATGCTTGCCAAATCATTGAGCATTACATGATTTTTTTTTAGTTTTCGCATTTGGTGAGGCTATTCATTTTATTTTTCTGTTTTGTGAGGAATAATAGAATCATTCGAAAGAAAAAAAAAATGTAATATAACCTCTTATCTAGGTTCCATTTATGAGCGAAATATTAGCAACACCTCATGAGGAGTTTGTCTCAAGTTGGTGCTCTGTTAATTTGCCAACTATAGAAGAAGAGGCTAATCTGGAGTACGACATGTTCAATGCAGCCGGTTTTGCTCTAGGTGCAGTTTCAGGTGGTGCTATTATCGGAGATAATTATATGTGCCAGCTCAGCCTGAGTAGCATGCATGCAGTCACTTATGCACAGTTGCGAACCTCGTGCATTGTCAAGATCATAGCCAATTTGCATATCTTTGTCCCCAATATATGTGAAGGTCAGCTTTTCTTCAACATGTAATATCTTGAGCACCAACCAACACACATGCATGATGCCTACCCTCTGCTTATGCTTGTACGAGTGATTTTGTCTTTTTTTTTTTGGTTTCTCATGTAATTTTGCATGCACAAACATTTCCATCCATGGATTATATGGGCCCAAACCAACAGTTATAAGCCTGCAAAAAGGCTGAAAATAGATACTGTTTGATACCCCCTGGTATATCTCATGTCTCATAAGACATCAAATCCAGTTAGGCAATTCTCATAATTTTATGGGTACTTGTCTAACAAAAAAAATGATATGTGGTATTGGCAGAGCATGAGAGAGATTTGTTTGTTCGTGAGTTTCACAAGCACCTCGTTCAAGAGAGACCAATATCTTCAGCAGCTGAAGTTTGCAAAAACTTAAGTAATGTTCATGTTACACACTTTTCTTTTGAATTTTACTTTTTTTATTAGTTGATTCCTTGAGGGATCTTCACTTAATTGAATAAAACTGGTAATATTTTTGTTAGGTCTGCTACCAAATCTGTATCTTGCATACTCGTGTGCTTTGGAATGACTCATAATTCATGAGTGGTTGTTTTTCCTTTTGAATGTAATGTGTTGTATTGTAGGTTCTTTGGCTGAATATGTAAAAACACTGATTCCACGCTTAATAAATCAGGACGATGTGCAGCTTTTAAGGTAATTTATCCTTTCTTAGAATTTTTTTTGGTAGCTATTAAGGTTATTTATCTTTTTCTTAGTAAGTTTTATTGGAAAAGGGCAAAGGGGGCAATGGCATAATGTGATGTACTCATAACTTCCAAGGCCATTCGTACAACTGTAGTTAGGCAGCTGTAGTTAGGAATGGCAGCAGAAATCTAAAAAGACGAACTCAAAAGTGCCAAATGAGAACAAATTATATAGGTACTGATTTGGTCAGGTTCCATACAGTATGTATCAACTCGTATGTGTGATAAGTAATTGAGAGTTGAGATAAATTATTGATTGACTTGTAAGATCTATAATTTTCATTTTCTAAAGCTCTTTTGCAGAGTGTTTACTGACACTCTAAGAGGTTACTGCAACTTGCAAGATGAAGAAAACTCTGAGCAGGTATGCATTTTCTTTTGGTATTACAATAACTTTTTACCTGACTGGTTGCTTGCAACAAATTCTGGTACTTGACTTATCTGGTGCACACCAATATTCGATGCAGTTAGCTACTTTTAAAGTTTGTAGATAGGGGGAGATGACCCAGAAAAAGTACCAAAAGCTGAAAATATGTATCATACTGAGCAATCTTTACCGAACATGGCTGCTGCTTTCAACTCAAAAGTACTTCTCCATAAATAATTTGTGTTTTGTCTCTCTCTTCATAGTGAATGCTGCATGAACAATTAAACTTGCATCTTGCATTGGCGAGACAGAAAATGAACCTTTTTCATACCATTTAAGTCAGGTTTTTTTTTACCAGATTATGCTGGTCCAAAAGCATTCTCTTAGTTTACCCAAATATGATGGCAATAAAATATACTTTATATCTGTGTTTTGATTGATGGCAACTCTTAACTTTATCTTTCTTCAAAAATTGTGGAAAGGGAATGGATATTGACCCGAAGCCTGAACCAGATAAAGTCGATCTCGACCGAGTCACTATCATCAGGGAAAATACCAAAGATAATGATCCAAATGAGGATGAGAGAATGGAAACCTCAAATTCAAATTCACAAGACCAAAGGAAGAAGAGAAAGAGAAACATCATGAATGATGTACAAATAAAGCTTATAGAGAGGGCTCTTTTGGATGAACCTGAGATGCAGAGGAATGCAGCTGCTCTTCAGGCCTGGGCAGACACTCTCAGCAGCAAGGTAATACATGTCCTCACACACACATAGACAACAACAAACACATTGTATTTTATTCTGGTTTCGCTAATACTGGAAATGACATCCATTGAGGTAGCCCTGAGAAGGATGGATTGAAAAATAGTAGTAATTGTTTCAATCCGAGGATGCCAACTTTTGGGTTCTTTTTGGCATATGTGTAAGGTTGTTAACACAGCCAGTAACATTGAATGATAAGAGCAGTCCGGTGCACGTAGCTCCCGCTTGCGCGGGGTCCGGGGAAGGGTCGGACCACTTGGGGTCATTGTACGTAACATTGAATGATACTTGTTAAATTATAATATTTACCTTTATGAGGAGAATAAAAAATGTGCGGATTTTTCCAACTAACACATAATTGTTGGTACTTCTTCAGGGCTCAGAAATTACATCATCCCAGCTGAAGAATTGGTAAGATTCTATCTTTTCATTTGGCACTTTTGGTTTATTATTTCGTGCTTCATGTATGTATTTTACATTACATTGCTATCATGCCACTTTGTGCAGCTGTCTTTTTATCCCAGAAAACAATTCTTGGAAAATGCATGAATAGATAGATAAGGCAAAAACTTGGATACTCCAAATGATGGGTATCAGATACTCTAGTCCATCTGGATCGTTTAATTCATCGAGATCGGTGAAACGTGATTTCTTGAGAAACCCAACAAAGTTAAAGTGAATCACTTTTCACCAATTTCGATGAATTGAACGGTCCAAATGAGCTAGAGTACCTAGTGTACCCATCTTTTGGAGTACCCAAATTTTTTAAATATTTTCTTTTCTTTTATTGCACAGGCTGAACAACAGGAAAGCTCGTTTGGCACGGGTGGCCAAAGAAAACCGGCATACATCTGAGGGAGAGAACCCTGATAGCCCGAATGAAGATCAAACCAACATACCTACCAATTCAAAATCTGTTAGCCAACCGAAACCTGAACCTAAACCATTTATCTCAAAGCTTGATCAGTTGGTTTATAAGCCTGGCATGGTCGTTTCAATTTTGGATAGAGACCGGAATGAAGTAGGTACAGGAAAGGTGTTCCAAGTGGAGGGTAGGTGGCAAGGAAAGAGCCTAGCAGATGTGGGCTTGTGCGTGGTGGATATAACCAACTTGAAAGTAGAGAGCTCAAAGGAGGTTTTAAACCCTTCTGAGGTTACTGGTCGGACTTTTGACGAGGCAGTGAAACAAAATGGTGGTATTATGAGGGTTGCTTGGGATACCGAGAAATTAGTGCCATTGTTGAATATTTTTTAGGGTTAGGGGTTGGTTTGTGTCTTTGTATGCATTTGGATATGTCGTTTTAGTTGTGCTGTTGTTGCAGCAAATATGTAGGTTGGATCTTATGACTAATATTAAGATTAGATTAAGATTAGATCGTAGGATTTAGGTCAGCTGGTCGCAACTGCAAGTATGTTTTAGTTGAAGAGGGACTTGTTTTTTTGTGTGCTTGTTAATGGTGTTCTATTTGGTTTTAAGTTATTGGAGATATTGCTTAATCGAGTTGTCTTTCGGTTTCAAGCCCTCAATTTAGGAAGTCTATTGCTGTAAACCTATATGCATCTTCTTTCTAATTTTCCTAGTTGAATATTATAAGGTTGCAAACGAGTTGAGTTTGAACTAGCTCCGCCTATGAAAATACGAGTCGAGTTCGGCTCATGAAAATACGAGTCAAATCGAGCTGGCTTGTGAGATGAAAATAAGTCTAACGAGTTACAAAATAATCATTTTTAAGTTGATTTCGAGCGATTTTTAAGTTGCTTTTCGCTACATGCACGAGCTTTTTGAACGCTCCTACAATATTATAAAATGCATTCTGAAATTCATTCAATCCATCTACAAATATTTTGCAGCGGGCGCTGATAGTTTTTTCATCTTGAAATTTATGAGCACACCTCAACATTCAGCTTAAAGTAACAAAAAAAAGGTATATAAAGATCCTATACACCAATCTGAATAACACGAATGCTTACCACTTGATTACAATAAAAACGAACACCTGACCTTATTTTTGTTTTGAAAATGTCGCTCGTTACCAATTAATCAAAATCTATTAAATAACCTCTGGAGTTTGGATTGGTGTATTTCGTATTACCTGCTATATAAAATTTCCTCGTGACGCATGAACATTAATAACAACTCAATTTTCCCAAAACAAAACTACAATATTTTGGGTACGTATTATGAACATTGAAAAATTGAAAATATGTAAAACTGCCTGCATTACTACTGTACAAATGGAAACTTTAATTAGCCCTTAGAGACTTCGTTTCTTCTATTTGTTTGATTTTACTTCAGATCCACCACCTCCATGATAGCAACTATTATATATGTCCTGCAAGAATTGCAACTCAAATTATATCTGAGTAAAAGTAGCAACTAAATGAATTGTTATTCTGTCTCATTGGTCTCTTTTATATTCATCAAATATCCCATTGCTGCAACAATTTAGAAGTTCATCTGTAGTGGAATGAGTTAACTAAGGTGATGAAGAATTTTGAGGAGAGGTTAAGGAGCTGAAATGGGATGTGCTTAGATCTTCATGAAGTTGATAATGCATTCTTCGATGTGACACTCCATTGCCTTCATAGAGATGAATCCTTGTTTGCTCTTCATGGTGAAGAGGTCTTCGTTACAGAGTCGTGCTGCCATTTTGAAATTGCCTGAAAATCGCGTTGCTCTCTCTCACCATTTTTGACACCATAACTAATCAGGAGCGGAGCTACATGAGGTCAGGAGAAGGGGGAGCCGTCTCATTCTGGAATTTTTTTTTTTGCAAAATAAGTTTATATATTTGTACGATTTGTTAATTTTTTTTGCAAAATAACCATGTATATTTAAAAATGTCATCATTTTGTCTCTCCTTGAAAAAAATAATAAATCTTGTTCCTTTCTAACGAAAATTCTAAATCCGGCATGTAACTAATACTCCGAACTTGGAACCCATTTGTTTTTTTTTATTTGATAACTATTATAAACCACAGTATATCTCACATAAATGGTGCCATGACAGGTCGCATCACTTTATATACAGAAAATACAAGTTGAAATCTCAACAATAGCATTAAAAAACAATAAATGTGAGAGATAACTACCACCACCAATAAAATCAACTCCGAAACATTTAATTAAGGAAAATAATATTCATCGTCGACCAAGATTTCTTCCACAGTAAAATTGTTATTTTTTTACCTTCAGAAAAAAAAAAGAGTTTTATATGGTTTTGAAAGCAAAAGGGAAATCAATCCAATAAGACAAAAACATGGTATTCAAAAAAATAGTTATAAACTCATCTAAACTGTTCAATTCATCGAGATTGATGAAAAGAAATCACTTTTCACCAATCTCGATTAATTGAACGAATTATATGAGGCAATGTACTTATCTTTTGAAGTATCCAAATTTTTACCATCTAATAATGAACGATACTTTCCAAACGATAATTAGCAACTATCTAAATTGATAAAAAAAATAATCTAGACAAACAACAATTAAGTTTCTTTTTTTCTACTTTTATTATTATTATTATTATTAAAATACAATGTTCAAAGAAAATACAAGAATGTAAAAGCTTTGGAATTAAGATCTTTTATCATTGTGAGATGTAAATTATCAAATTTTAAATTAACAAATTACAAAAAAAAAATTAATTCAAAAATATTAATGTATTAAAAATTTAAAGAAAAAACTTACGTACACTATTTTAAATGCTTTTCAGGTATTCCAATCAACTCATACCATTCAAATGCATTAAAATTTACACCCATACAATCCAATCAAAGGATTTATTAAAGTTTTTAGAGAATATTTAAAATGATGTATCTAAGTTTTCGTCAAATTTAAAATATATTTTGAAAGCACGCCTTGAAAGTAGCAACCCCAAAAAAAAAAACACTACAAACATCCACTATCATGTTAGAATTTGGAAGTTCCAACAAATTGAGTTAAACGAGGTTCCTACACACGCCTTGAGAGTTAAGATATGACCATCATATTTACGCCTTAAAAAATTTCTTATTCAACATTTTTAACTAGTCGTCACCAAATTAAAGAATACTAAATATATAAAGAGTAAATCTATTGTTCTTCATCTTCATGTTCCTCTTACGTGTCCCCCTTAAGTATTAATAATAGTTCCATGATAAGAGAGTCAAATCATAAATTCCCTCTCTCTGACCACGAGCAAAATACTTCTCTTCTCAATCTCTCTTTCTCGATCTCTCAAACAGCACTGATCAGATCTACCTCCGTTGCAACTCTTCCAAGATCGATGTCTACAAGGTCGTGCTCAAGTCTGATCGTCTAGACACCATTAGCACCGACCACTGCTACCTCTTCACCGATCTTCTTCCACCAGTGCACCTCCACACCTATCCGTGCCTCACCACATCGTGAGCTGTGGCCACCATCATCGATCCGAAAAGAACACTCTTGTCAGATTTTCATCATTGACAACAACTCGATTTTGAAAATCTCCGAGCAAAAACCTAGCGATTTTGAAAATTTCCAACTCACTCACCGATGCAACCTCATCAGATCGCAACATCTTCGCTTTGTTAGCGATTTCCCTCACCAGCCTCTGAAAGGGAAGCGAATAACACAGATCAAGAACAAATCGTACTTCTTTCTCTGAAAACAAGATCGAAGCTAGAGTCTCACACGACCTTCTCCGACGTGTTCTCAAGCCGCTGATCCGCCTCACACGACCTTCTCCGACTTGTTCTCATTCTTTCTCTGACATTCTGGTAAGTGTTGCAACCTACTGCCTGCGCCTTGCTGGTCGAACCTCTGACTCGAGCTGCTTCCGCCATGTGTGCGATTGGAGATGCTAGGACTTCAATCAGATCTGGCCCAATCCATAGCTGCCAGATTGAGAACAGAGCTCAGCGAATGGATTGATGAAGAGAAAGGAAGAGCATAAGGTTTATTTGGAATCCTATCAGGCGATCTGGCACGAGGTCAAGCTAAGATCGAGATAACACAAAGATCAAGAACATATCGATTTGTATATTCAGCGCCACCTGCAGGGTCGTCGAGCTCTCAGACAATCATCGTCTTTGTCTGATCTGGATCGATCTCAATCACCTCACGACACAAAGAGCCATTTCCAACTATCAGATGCCTGAACAGTGCACATCTCTGCTGAGCCGCACTCGCGAAAACCCTATATTGTGACAACCAAGTCTTTATATTACAACAGTTAGGTCTTTATATTTAAAAATGCAATAAAAATGCTGCAAAATTCGAAATTACAAGTTTTTATATTATGACAAACAAGTCTCTATATTATGACAATCAAGTCTTTATATTACAACAAAAAAAGTATTTATATTTATATATGCAGCAAAACTATTGCAAAATTGAAACCTTCAAGTCTTTATATTAAAACAAGAAAGTTTCTATATTGTAACAATCTAGTCTTTATATTATAACAAGCAAGTCATTATATTTAAAACTGCTGCAAAATTGCGACAAATTGCAGCAAACTTGAATTAAAATACAAAGTTTTTACATAATATAAAGACTTGAACGGGCAACTATTAAGACTTCGTATGATTTATATAAAGACTTGGACGCACGAAGTGTTAATTTGCAACAAATTACATCCAAATTGGAGCAAAAATGTAGCAAAATGCAGCAAATTACAGCAAAATGCAGTAAAGTTACGACAAATTGTAGCGAAATTGTAATAAAATTGTTGCAAAATTGAATTAAAATACGCAATTTTTATGTAATATAAAGACTTGGACACACAACTATTAAGACTTCGTATTATTTATATAAAGACTTGGATGCGCAGCGTTAATTTCCATTCTCAAGAATGGAAATTAGCTCTGCTAATGGTAGTTAGTTAGAAGGTTGTTATTAATAAAAAATTTTGTCTTGTAGTGAGGGACGTGTAAGAGGGACGGTTAAAGAGAGACTGTCAGCTCTCATATATAAAAGCATTATAAAACAACTCAACAATTGGTTAAATCTTTGGCACTATTATAAGTTGCCTAAAAATAAGACCTTGTTGATTGACCCCAAACCCAAATATTTAACTTCTCTTCTTTAACAAGTAGAAAACAAAAAGAGAGTCTGTTAAAGACTTGACTTTTTTCAGCAAGGTCCTAATAAAATTAGTCAAAATTAGAGACATAATCAACTCCTTATTTTCCATACAAGCTGCGGTCTTGTGAGATCGAAGGACCATCAATCAGGCATTGAATAATTGAATTTGCATTTTGGTTTTGCAATCATCAAATACGTCATGAGACGATAATAAAAAATAAACAAGGGCTATATTGAAAATAAATTTTTTTTTTACTTTTCAAAGAAAATACTGCCTTTATTGACTTACTAAAGAGTAATGATATTTTTTTCAAACCCCACCAACTTACACGGAAGGTTAAGTTCCGCATAATCGCTGCTCGGTGGGACCCACTGGTTATTTCCTAGTTGCAGTTGTTAAAAAATATTATAATATCGTTTAATCCAACGGTTAAAAAAAGCACCACAAATCTCAGATACACAATTAAAGGTAATTAATTAATGCGAAACAATCACCGTGCCGACCCCGACACAAAGAGTAAAGTCTCTCTGTCAATTGGAACCCGACCATTAATACAGGTGCCATATCTTTAGAAACTGACATCTGGGACCCACAGTTAGCTGGTTAACAAAAACGGTGGACCCACATACAAGGATATGCAACACGACGTGAGCATGGAGATGGGGAACAGAAAACACAGACTTCTTCCACTAAGCCAAATAGTCTCTGTGTAGAATGAAAATCGCATAGACAGGGTACGATATTGCTCAACATCAACGCTCGGAATAAAAGAGGGTACCTTAGGCACGGTTTATGGAAGACCAGGTGCATTAAGAGTTTCTTGATACTAAAATTAACTTCAACAGTGCTGCATAATTGGACAATTTATGACGTACGCGTGGTTTAAAAATGGTGCATTCAACTTTTCTTCAGTGTTCGTCATTTATAACCCAACAGAATTCTGGTCTATCGGGAAACTTTTTACCGCGTTCAATTACTTATTTCTTCTCGTTATCGTCCTTTTCACTTCCCTTCTTCCGGTCGCACCATGAAAGAGTCTACTCTGCTTTGCTCTTAATTTCTCCTTTTGTTTTGTCAAACATTTCTTCCCCAGTTCCCCTCTTATGGCGTACACCATTTAAAGTACCCAAACAATAATCTGAGAGAGAGAGAGGAGAGATGGTTTAGCTCAATCACTGAATTGAAGAACTGCGATTCATAATCTCACCTCAGTTTTTTCTCTTCAGTTTATTTCTCTCTCTAGCAAGTAGCAACACCTCTCGGCCAAAGATGCGACCTTTTCCTCCCAAAAACCTAACTGTCTTCCTCTTCGTCTCTCTCCTCCGCTTCCTCGCCACCTCCGCTGACATCTCACTTGGCTCAACCATCACCCCACTCAACTCATCTTCTTCATGGAACTCCCCAAACAGCACCTTCTTTGTCTCCTTTGTTGCCTCTGAAACCTCGCCAAACCTCTACTACCCCGCCATAACCTACTCCTCTGTACCAATCTGGAACCCACCGGGCCCGCCCCTCGTCGACTCGGGCGGGTCCCTCCGCCTCCTCCAATCAGGCAACTTGGTGCTCGTCAATTCGTCTGAATACACCCTGTGGGAAACTGCCACGTCATCTCTCGGGGTAACCTCTGCTTCCTTGCTTGAATCAGGTAACTTTGTACTAAAAAATTCGAGTTCTTCTGTTTGGCAATCCTTTGAACACCCGACGGACACGACTGTAGAAGGACAGAGTTTCACTCTAAGCCAAAACCTTGTCTCAAATTCATACGCTTTCTCTCTCTTGCCATCTGGAAACCTCACTCTCACGTTCAACAATTCCAACACTTCCATCGTATACTTTAACAACGGCTATAATGCGACATATACGCAGAGCCAAAACATAACATCGCCAGTTCTCACCTTACAGACCAATGGTATAGTTCAAATTTATGACAGCTCTATCAATTCAACCGTGGCTATTGCTTATAGCAACAACTACGGTGATACTACCAATATGCTTCGGTTCTTGCGGCTTGACAATGATGGTAACTTCTGTGCTTACAGTGTCAACAGTGGATCATCCGATGCAACCGTGCAGTGGTTGGCTGTGACCGAGCAATGCGATGTGTTTGGCTACTGTGGCAACTATGGTGTTTGCACGTACAATGATACATCTCCTCTTTGTATCTGTCCCTCTCAAAACTTTGAATTCATTGATCCATCCAACCCGAGAAATGGATGTAAGCGAAAAATGGATCTGAGTGCATGCCCCTCGAATTCTACCATGTTGGAATTGGATAACACGCAGTTTTTAACTTACCCTCCTGAGGTATCTAGCCAGCGATATTTTGTTGGTTTAACTGCATGCCGTCAGAACTGCTTGTCGGGTCAGTCATGTGTTGCATCGACAGCTCTTGGTGATGGGTCGGGCTTGTGTTATTTAAAGGTGACTAACTTCGTAAGCGCGTACCAGTCGGCCACCTTGCCTAGCACATCATATGTAAAGGTGTGCCCACCTGCAGTACCAAACCCATCTCCCTCCAGTTCTGCCGGGTCAAATGGGGGGTCCTCTCAGGTACACCCTTGGGTTGTTGTAGTAGTTGTGGTGGGGGCAATCTTCGGTTTGGTCCTGCTCGAGTGGAGCCTTTGGTGGTGCTTTTGTCGCAATAGCCCCAAGTATGGCAGATCACAATCCGGTCAATATGCACTCCTCGAGTATGCATCAGGTGCTCCTGTGCAATTCTCTTATAAGGAACTGAATCGTGCCACAAAAGGGTTTAAAGAGAGGTTGGGATCGGGCGGGTTTGGAACGGTTTACCGTGGCTTGGTGAACCGCGTCCTGGTCGCAGCAAAACGGCTCGAGGGAATAGAACAAGGCGAGAAGCAATTTCGCATGGAGGTGGCGACTATCAGTAGCACTCACCATTTGAATCTGGTGCGTTTAATTGGGTTTTGTTCTGAAGGGAAGCATAGGCTGTTGGTATATGAGTTCATGAAGAATGGATCCCTTGATGCATACCTTTTCGGTGATGGGAAGCACTTACCGTGGCCAACCCGCTTTAGCATAGCTATTGGTACAGCCCGTGGCGTCACATACTTACATGAAGAGTGCCGTGATTGTATAGTGCATTGCGACATCAAGCCGGAGAATATTTTACTCGATGAGAATTTCAATGCCAAGGTTTCTGATTTTGGTCTGGCAAAATTGATAAGTGCCAAGGACCACCGGAACCGCACACTAACAAGTGTTCGTGGGACCCGTGGGTACCTTGCACCTGAATGGCTAGCAAATTTACCAATCACATCCAAATCAGATGTGTATAGTTATGGCATGGTATTGCTCGAGCTGATAAGTGGCCGGAGAAATTTTGACGTGTCGGAAGAGACCGGTCGAAAGAAGTTCTCAGTTTGGGCTTATGAGGAGTTTGAAAGGGGTAATTTCGCCAAAATACTGGATCAAAGAGTTGTTTGTGTAGATTTGGATTTGGAGCAAATTGAGAGGGCTCTGAAGGTGTGTTTCTGGTGCATTCAAGAGCAGCCTTCTATGCGGCCATCAATGGGGAAGGTGGTGCAAATGCTTGAAGGCATAATGGAGGTCGAGCGGGCCCCACCACCTAGAGTGCCACTGGAGACTAGTCTAAATGTAACTGGTGGAGGTGATGAAGAGGCTAGAGGGTCGTTTTTAATGTTTGCTGCATCGGATGAACGTGAACCGGAAGATCCATCGCCGGAGTCCGTTTTGGTGAAGGATGACGAGTTGAGTCAATCAAGTTAGGAAACAAAATTAACCATTATATGGTTTCCACATCAATTAGCACAGATTTTTTTTTATTCATTTACATAGACTTACAACACATATCCACAAACAAATAAAAAAAAACTTTTAAAATAGCCTCTAGCGAAACTTAAACTTCAGACCTCTCTCATTAAAATTATGTCTCACCACTATACTAGATAGGAGGATCTTTGTTAATATAAGATTTGTAAATGGAACTACAGACTGCGGTATGCAATTTATACTTTTATTCTATACAATAAAGTTTTCATTTTTCTTTTTTCATTTTTTACGTATATGCAAATTGGCATATTCTATGTTGTAGCATGCAAGGAGATTAGGTTATTTTTCAATGTTGATGAACTTTAATATAACTTAGGACCCTTATTATATTCTTTATGCGAAAAAAAGTTTTTTTCAGAAAAGAATTTCATAGATTCTTTGTAATATTTAATTGAAAGTTGACTTTATTGGCTTTAACAATTTAATGGGTCCATGAGAAGTCATACATATTATAATATAATATATTCATAACAAGTGATTAATAAAGTACAATTAATATAGATATAAAGTATTATAGAAGTGGACTCCTAAATGTAGGAAAAATTGAATTTGATATTGATTGATTGAATTGAGTACTTTTCACCCCTTCCAAAGAATCTCTCTTCAAGATTCACAACAGAAAAAATAAAGAACTACCATCTCTTCAACAGAAAATAGAGAGAGAAAAGAAAAGAAAAAAAAAGAGGTCAATTACTGAACATCTCTTTCGGGTTCAGTAATCAAGTTGCTAAACACGAACGGGGGGTATGGATAAGATAAAAGAATATCTATTTCGAAGATCTTGCAACCAACATAAGAAGAGATCAAGAGAAAATGAGATTGACAGTGTGCATAATGGCAAGTTCAAGGTTCAAGCAGGATTTCAAAGAAGCAACGATCATTGAATAAGATATCACTTCTGTACTTATTAAAGGTTCTCATAAGTGGACCCGTTTATCTAAAACTAGATTTATCAAATGTTATCAGAGCCAACTTGATAAGAATCATAAGGTTTTGTCCTATGAAGGTCTTCAAATTCACAGATAAAAGAAAATTTGTTTTTTTGGTATTTTTCAGAATTCAAAAGGCTGTAAAAATTATGAATTCATGAAAAAAATTTCAAAAGGATGTGCTTATATTTTTGCATATTCTTCAAGGTCTAGAACGTTCGAAATTTTTGGTGCATTTCCAAGAATTTATCAAAATTTATTTAATGGTGATATTAAAGTTTTATGTTGATTAATGTAGAAAAATCTCATTTATAAAATTTGGACTTTTCATGATGTATCCGGAAAACTTTCAAGTAATTTCGTGAGATTTTTTTAAAGAAACAAGTTCTTCCTTATGTTTTCTATGGTTACTGAATTTATGATGATTTTACAAAAAAAAAATCGAATTCTTGAAGGATATTTTAAAGGATGTTGTTTAATCTGAAAAATACAGTTAAATGGCTGATTTCACAATAAAATACGAACTTTAATTTATTTTTCTGAAAATAAATTTTGGAAAAATCTATACTATTTAATAAAGCATCTAAGCAATGAATTGGTTTTTGGTCTTACTTTTCTCTAAGGACAAAAATACCCCTCTCAATTTAAGTTGCGTCATCAAAGATTATGGGAGGAGGGTCGGAGATCTTTGTGTTCCCTAAGGGGGAGGAGGGGTCAACAGATGTTGGGATGGTGGGGGTTTGGTGGAACGTCGGGTCCGAAGTAGTGGGGACATCAGATGTTGGAAATAGGACAATATTTTGGCCACAACTTGGATTTGGGACAATTTGAGAAGTCGGTGGGAGGAGTGGTTCAGGTCATGCCGAGGCTGACCACAATTTTATCATCTCGCAATGACCGGAAGGGATGTTGTCATTTTGCAAGATGTGGATTAGTTCTGAAAAATTCAGGGGGAGACGAAAGCACTAATGATCCCAGCTCTAAGAAACCGAGCCGAGAGGATTAGTAGCTTACAAGAGAAGGGGAAAATAATCTCGACTCGAGTTTTGCTGGGCCGAGAGAGAGAGAGAGAGAGAGACTGGAAAAGAGTTATAGATGAGAGAAAGGTTGAAATATAAAAGTGGCTAATCCTAAGATCAAGAATCTCATTTTTCTGTCCTTGCTTGTGTATTTATAGGCCCAGTAGATCCTGGCGGGAACAGGTCTTAACTTCAGACATGTCATCTTTCTTCTCACCATCTCCGGACCATCATGAGTCATGTGCTTTTATGCTCTCTTTGGACTTATACGAGCCAATTGCAGTGAAACCCTATCAAATAAAGAAAAGAGAGAGAAAATTTTTATATTGATTTTTCATAATATGTTTCACCATCTCGTACTTATAGAGGTCAAGTTGGTAAAACAAACTCTCCAGCTAAGCAAATGATTCCACTAATTAACAGTCTAATTACAGTTGTTAATTAATTACACTGAACTAACGTCCTAACGGCCAGTGGCAGACTTATTCACAGGCAAGCCGGACAAGTGTCCGGGTTTGATTTAAAAAAAGCAAAATTTAGTGTTTTTTAATTATTTTTGTAGTGAAAAATGAGTTTTTTAATGAAATTTTAGTGGATTTTAATGAATTTGTGTTCGAACTTAATCTCAATCTCAGTATCCAGACTTAATTGTGCCCGAACTTAAATAGCTCCTGAATCCACCCCTGCTAACGGCCTATGCCTTTGTTCGTTCTTCTTGTTCATTTAGGCAGTCGCTGGAGGTGTCTATTTAAGCAGTTCTTCACCGGATTTCACTTGGCTATTTTGCTGTGCTTTGATTTGGCACAATTTGACATTGATAATTTATCAAACTAGAAGACATCATTTGTTGAAATTTCTACTGTTTCAATTGATTGATTTCCGTATTTATCATGAAAAGGAATATTTTGAAGAGACCTGCTGATGGAAAATATGTTAGGCAATAGGTGGATCGATTCTTCTACTGCGCAGTACCGACGGACGGTTCAAATTTACTGCGCTGTCAGCTACGACGGCCCAGATTTGACTCAGAAGGGTTTGATATTATAAAATTTAGCTTACACGAATCTTGATGCAAATTAAAGACTGAGATTTGCTACGCAGCACGCACAGTGACGGTGTTGCGCGGTATGAGATCTCGTTCTGCAAGGACCACAATAGGTAGGCTATAGCACTGTGTGTCTGTGTCTCTTTAATCGGTTTGTTGCATGGACCACCCAGTTTCTGTAGATACATTTATAAAAATATTTACAAGGGAAAAGTTTCGTAAATGGTTCCATAGTGTAGTGGTTAGCACTCCAGACTTTGAATCTGGCGACCTGGGTTCGAATCCCGGTGGGACCTAATTTTTTATCTTTTAATAAACGCTTCTTTATCTTTTAAATGGTGAATTGGATTTTACATTAAAAATGCTGATTTGCTGTAAAAGCTTTTAAATCGAAATTTATTGCTTAAAATTGAAGGTACCACACATATTATGAAAATCCAACTTTTGGTCTTTAAATTCATTTAAAAAATCAAATTATTTCTTAAATTTGATTTTTTAAATAATTTGATCATCAAAATTTGTATAGAAAAACCGGATCAGTCCTTGAACTTTATTAAAAACCAGAATTGTTCTTAAATCTTAATTTCCATCCAAATTTTATGAAATATTAAATTGATGACAATGAAAGCTCACAGATATGTGATTATTTTTTAAAAAAAAGAACAATCAAATGTTGAATTTTTCCTGCATATCACTATGGACAGGGAGAAGTGGCTAAGAAATGTGCAGTTTTGCAAACCGTTTGCTGGTTGATATTAGCTTTAGGTAACTTGAAGAAAAATAACAATCAATACAAAGTTTCTAATGAGAGGTTACATCTTTTTTTTGTAAGCTCTCAACACTGTATTTCGAAAAAAAAAACATGTTTACAAAGTGGATGTCAATACATTATATGCAAAGGTTGCCTTAGTGACTATACTATGCTCACTTTCTTTTACTTTTTGGAAAATGTTTCGTAAATATCAATATTGATATCGACTATCGATACTGACATTATTATGCACATCATTTGAGTTATTATGTATGTTATTTAATGTTATTTTTGTACTTAAAAAATTATTATCCATGTTATTAAAATAATGTGCATAATAACTCAAATAGCATGCATAACTATTTCAGTACAAAAAATAACATGCATAATAACTCAAATAATATACATAATAATTCAAACAGTATTCATAATAACGTCGATATCGATAGTCGATATCAATATTGATGTCTACGTATCAGCTCCCTTACCTTTTTTTTTCTTTCTTTTAAGGGTCTCAGTCAATATCTAAATCTTGAAATTTCGCAAGCCATTTCTGTGCTTCTTGAGATGCACTCGTCTTATTCACAATAACTTTCTTGCCATTAAAGTTGTCTAGTTTTGAATCAAGAGAATCGTCTTCTTGATCAGAACTGAACCGCTTCCTGGGTCGCCTCAAACGAAGAGAGAGTAGATGTGATACCTCCTGTAACCCTCCCCATTTCTCCAGTGCTCGTGCAATGTCGTATCGTCCTATATAGTAACAAGCATACAAGAAAATACTTTAAATTAGTTACTGCACAAACCACATTGAAGGAAAGAAAAGGCACACAAGTGAGGCTGCAAAAGAGAGATTTATATTTGACCAAACAACAGAAATATTTTGTTAACTTCGAATTACCAGCACGCTCAAAAGATTTTCGGCTTGGCATATAAGTTGAATCCATTCCCCAATTTCTCTGGAATCGTTTAATCTGCAATTGTAAAATATTGACCAAATATACAATCGTCTATATATTAACTAGAATTTGTTTACTAGATAATAGGTCCCTAGAGCTCTTCATAGTTAAGGAAACGAAGTTCAAAGCTTTATAAAAGTATCGAAAAATATGGTAATACCTCTAAATGCAAATTATCCAAACTATCCCAATAACCTTTTGGCTTTCTATCTTTGTAAGCCAGAGCTAAATTCATCAATCCTGCTACTTTCCTAAAACCACCCATTTTTGTTATGGCCTTCTCTATATCTACTCTTCCATATTGCCTCAGTTGTTTTCTCATTGGCATGAACCCGTCCTGACCATATTTCGTGATGAACCCCAGAATTTCTGATTTTAAGACCTCAGTATCAGTTGCCAAGCCTGGCACTCTTGGTTTTTGTGAATTAGTGCTTTTAGAAGATTGGAAAATGGAGACTTGGTCAGACAGACTTTTTTCAAGAAATTGCAAGCTGTCAGGATCAGGTGAGATTGGTTTGACAGAAGGTTCAATAGAACCATTCTTAGCAAGTTCTGCTTTCTCTGCATAATCACGAATCGCACATAGATTTGATGGTAGATCTTCATAGATAACCTGAATTTAGAACAAAATAAACAAGAGCATTTTAAATTGCCCGAAGTTGCATCAGTTAAACTACAGCTGGAGCAGCAAACAATGTACAAGTGTATTGATCTTTTCATTATTATGGTTATTTTTCCTTTTGCTTACTAGAAGAAACCTTCTATAGTGAACGAGTCACTTTAGCCACTAATATTTTTAATATCCTTGGAGCAATGTTTTAATTTAGCTTATATTGCAGAGTTTAGTTTCAGTCCATACAGTTGCATTTTCAATGGAAGCAAACACAAAATAAACTCAGATGAACAGCTAATGACCATAACAAAGGCCAAAGCAAATTTTGGCTTTTACCAAAATTCACTAGAGCATTCATGTGCTAGCAGTCAAACAATACCAACTCAGACTGGTAGCAATTAATCTAACTGCTATGCTTGTCGAAGTCAATACTTGTCTAATAGCAACTGGTCTAGAGCTTCTCTCATACTGCTACCATACCCAGATCAAAACATCAGACTATACTGGTAGTGCTAGCAGGAACTGATTTGTTGCATACCTCTTCAACAATGGCTTCTGAGAGAAAGGTATCTTGGTGCATCTTTGTCTCAACCATGTATTTCAACAAGGTGTGATGATCTCCTAACTGTTCCAGACGCCACCTTGTCAGGATAAAAAATAATGAACCTTAACTCACAATAAAAAATAATCATATTAACATTCCCAACAGTTGTTTCCTTGAGTAGTTAATTGGCAGTCAAAATACTAACACACCTCCCTTGAAAGGAATCGAAATCTCCCTCAACTTGTTCGAAGCTTATTTCTTTCTCTAATTCTTCACTCAAATCAAGTATTACTCGTGCATGGAGTACCATATACAACAACCCTTTGCATCCTTCCTATAATTATGTTGAAAGTTCTAATACTCAGTATGAGCTAGTAAGATAATAATTACATCTTACTCGAATGAAGAATAAACTCAAAACGGAGGGAGAGGGGGTTATTCAAAATACCTGAAGAATGCGAACCTTGTTATTATCTCGAAGGAGGACTTTGCTGATAGCTAAGTTCGGTACAATCCTGTTCAAAAATGTAATAAAAATTTAATAATTTTTTTAAGAAGATAAAATAGAAAATGGATTACTGAACGAATGAACATTATACTCTGGCAACTCTTCGTAGGCTGTTAACACATTCCACACTTCCCTAACTGGTGCCTTTACAGTGATGCTCGCAAAAACACATCGGTGCGTCCCGCCATTTTCCTTTGGTATATTTAAAGATAGATAATCGTGTGTTAATGCATGCTGGTATTTTGTGTACACTTAAATTAGGGACAATCTTGTAAGTCATAAGTTCCTACATTTCCTGCCAGTCAGTATAGAAGCTAACCAAGTAAAACTATCTAGACAATTTAAATTATCTTGGGCAAATAAACTTTATTGCAGAAAATATCCATACTTATTTTTGCAAAATTCTTCACTCTAGCTTCATCTTTGAAAATTAGACAATGACCATTTTGCTCTAAATTTCATAACAAAAATAAAAGTGAATCAGCTTCAACTAAAAGTTTGGACCAGAAAGGAATTCTTCATCAAAGCCTCTCACTAAAATTTAATCTTTCTAATCTTCTTCCTTGCTGTCCATTCCTATTTTTATAGTCTTAGTTTAGTCGCTTATCATAGAGTTTTGTAAAATGGAAGTGGAATGAGCACACTTACTTGTGCAAGAAACTACTGATAAAAATGGTATTACCAAAGGGTTTAGTTGCTTATTGGCCATTTTTCTCTGGCATTAAATGATATTACCATAGGGTTAGTAATCATACTGATAAAAGTGAGATATATTTCTATCAAAGATCAGGGGTAACTGGTACTTCCGTAAATATGAGTAGGAAATGTTATACAAAAGGTTCACAATGAAATCAGATTACGAAAAGAATGAAATTACCACAAGTCCATCAAATCTGCGAAGATGTATCTCATCTACCACACAAGGTCTATCAATCCTACATGCATTTCCATAAATGCCCCATTTTTTCCCGCTTAATGACCCGTCACCTTTAAGATCCAAGCCACCATTCTCTTTAAAGCCAGATAAGTCCTTGTGACTGGAGACTGTCGTCTTCAGATCTATGCTGGTGTCATTTACAGTGGCTATTTCTTCATATTTTCTTTCTGCCC
>CAXKVX010001075.1:0-115853 GCA_964058865.1 Eleocharis quinqueflora
GGAAAACATGAGCATACATTATGCTTTTGGTTCTGATGCTAGCTTTTTCTATATTAATTACATATTTACTTGGGGTATTATCATCTATTAATTTTCTTTTAAGGTTTACCTGACAAGGTGAGAAGAAGAGCAAAAGAGATGCTGAAAGACACGAGACCAATTTTTTAGATTGAACAGCTGCATTGCAACATTTTACCTCTCTCAAGGACTGTTGTGAAAGTTTCCTGAGAGAAAAAAAGAAAGAGAAGATATACTTTCTAAAAACTCAAAATAATTGCGAAATATTAGTGACTGGAAGTGAGATTACACTGCACTGTTGAATGCAAAGGTCCAATTTAACACTACCTGAAAACCACCTCACTAATCACTATACAAAATTCAGTCCTAACGAAGAACAAAACCTTTGTTGTTTGAACTTATTTTAACACAATCCTGTGTTGATTCTGGATTAATAACAAAAAGGAAACCGGATACGTAATTTGGGGTCCTATTACCTGACAGAAGGTGCTGGAGGTGAAAAGGGAATGCACGAGAATTGCAAAGAAGACATTCTAGCATAGGAGAAACTACACTATATCTTTATATCCGCTCTGTATCTCCAAAAATCAATTAAATAGCACTCAATTTCAGAAGGAAAAAGGAAAAGAGCATGAAGACAGAGAATGAAGAAGGTTGAGACTTGAGACTGGAGCGCCTTCTCCAGTTCTCCCAGGATATTTCATATTTGACAGTTGAGTTGACAGTGCGTCAGTGGCTAGCGAAACGCTCTCTTTCTTACGTGTCGGATTTTACTGTGGATCCAAACAGTGCGACCAATCGTGCAACCTATTGGTTGTCAACAATTGGGATGGGATTAAATATGGGCTGGGCTTTTATAACACAATTTCGCTGCTATGCTAATAGTAAAGATCATATTCATATGGTGATTTTGTAATCAGCGTTGGAAGTTGGAAGGCTTACTAATCAGCTCAGTGAGATCCGGGATCCAATGGAACGTTTTGTCAAGTAGGTTATGTGCACAGTGCACTCATGTGTTAATGTTACTTACACGTCTGGGTTTCTCATCAATTGCATGTAACCGAATATGTATGTAAGAATGTTATTAGTCTAATCTAGGTTCATGCAATGGCTCAATAAGATAACCATAGTTGGCACGGTTCATGCAATGGCTCAATAAGATAACCATAGTTGGCACTCAGCAAGCAGCATCAGTTCACGTTTTACGTCACAAATTGCTGTGGCAGAAATGGCCAAGTATTTAGAGGATTGATATATATAATCTTGTTCTAATTTCAACAGTACTACATTGAGTACATTGAGTTTGGACGTCTGAATAATATTTTTATAGTAGAATTATAATACAATTAAAAAACTTCTTTTAAAATTTTTATTTATATTTCAAAATCTTCAAGAACTGACAAACTGTAGTGCACTATCTCTATGAAACTTCACCCCTCTGAACT
This sequence comes from Eleocharis quinqueflora, assembly GCA_964058865.1. Taxonomy (NCBI): domain Eukaryota; kingdom Viridiplantae; phylum Streptophyta; class Magnoliopsida; order Poales; family Cyperaceae; genus Eleocharis; species Eleocharis quinqueflora. Next base: position 1,464 of record CAXKVX010001075.1, read on the forward strand.
CTGAAGCATGTGACCTACTAACACCTGCCACTCTTCTGTTACTATGGTATGTCAGCTACTATCATATCAGGTCACATTTGCACTTCAACCTCACTCTCATAGAATCCCCTTGGGGATTGTTATTCATTTCATAAAAAGGATAAGCACAATATTCAATATATCAACAACAATTCACAGCACATGAAAAATCTAGCAAAGGGACAAAGCCGAGCATAAGCATAGTAAATAGATTGGATGGCATTTTCAGCCATTATTGCCAATTACATACACTCTGAATTTTAAACAAACATAAATTGTTACATAAACCAGGAAAAGTCGCAGGTATTTTATTTGTTTCTCAAATTAGATATCTAATTAAACCTACAAAACTCTTCAGCAAGACACCGACATTGACCTCGCAATACAAACACTACCCTATCAAGAGACCTTTCTGTAATCATCCACAATAACTCCCTCATTGCTTGGCCTACATAAAGAACAAACATAATAGAAATAGTTTACATTATACTTTAATGAAATATGAAGAACTACAATTCAAATAGGTAACAATAGAACAGCTAAACTATTGGTCAGTCTATACCAAATCTAGGAAAGACAATTCTCAATTTAGGATTAAATTGACACTAATGCCAGCATATACTGTACAGGATTTGAAAACCAGCATGTACAGAAACATCAGCAGTATTTCTTCGATTACTCGCAACAGGAAGGTACCAAGTTCAGAAGACGATAGGTATAATATCATATTAAATACAGTGGAAGATGACGGCTGGGAGAAAAACATACCTGGGAGTACAGGAAGGTGCCAAAGATGGCGATAGCGGCACCAAGGGCATTGACGGGCTGGACTGGGGTGTGGAAGATGATGATCGACGAGACAATCACTGAGATACGCTTCATGGTGTTTCCTATGCTGAATGTCAGCGGTGATATCTCATCCAGAGACATGTAGGAAACCTGGTTGTATAGGTGGTAAAAGATGCTCTGTGCTGCCACCCACCTGCATCATACATGAGATCATTTGCATAAGTTAGAAACGAACATGATACAAAATTAAAAAGTAAGCCTATTTGGTATCGACACAATCCAGCTGTGGAAAAGTTTCATGTGTCAAGAGTTCAAGTCAAAAGTCCAAGCTAGTGGCCTTTCAATAGGTAGAAATATGATTTCTTTTTTTTGGAGGAAAAGCCTAAGGCATGAAGAGTTAGGATTCTCTTTAAATGGGAAAAATCTGTGAAATATTTGATAAGGTCTTTTTTCCTTTGAACCTTCTTTTTGAGCTAACCAATCCAATTTTTTCTAAAATCAGGAAAGACAATACTACCCTTCCATGCATGTGACAAACTACACTAGCTTCTTAATTGCTCAGAAAAAATAGCAGCAGAAAAAAGTAGCAAAAAAGACAAAAGTGGTCCAATCAGATCTCAAGAAAACAAAAGTGTACCAACACAGCACATTGCAATTTACCAGTCAAATAAGAAATTTGAATTTTCAAACAAGATAAAAGTCAATTAGAGGAAGTGCTTACCATACAAAATTAGGCCCAATGTCAGAGACCGCCTGCTGCCACCCAGCAGCCCACATTTTGGGGCCCTCCATTGCAATTGCAAATGGAGTAAGGATAATGAGGGACAAAATAGAAAGGCAAGCGTAGTAATTCATGCCACTTACACTTTTACCCTTCATGCCCTTCTTCGAGAAGATGTTGCGGAAGACAAAGGCCAGATTTGAAATCATAGCCCCCATGAACCCTATAAAGGATGAAAAATATTCATAGTTAGCACTCCAGAAAATGAACAAGCTGTACCCTTTACCTACCTAAAGCGAATATGATTATAACAAGTACCAACATGGTCAATAAAAGGGTCGCATCAGGTATGCAGCATGTGATTGACAATGACATTGGAGGACAAAGTATGAATATCTATTAGGAAACTTGATAGATATTCATACTTACAAAAGAACTTTATTAAAGGTAATTAAGCTTCAAAATTCTTCTCCATTTAAGAATTTATTATCACCATATTGCTGACTGCAATATTGTATCAGGCAAGTTGTCAAGTTAAGGATATTTCTTTGATAAAAAAAAGTGTTAAGGATATTTTCTCACTCAACCTAAACCTAGGTGACAATGAAACTAGTTATAAAGGACAAGATGACATGTAATACAGAAACCTGCTACACAAAGGGCCATAACACCATACCTCAGAAATAAATGTTTTCAGATATACATCCATACTAAAGAAACACATTTTCCAAACAAACAGGAGACTTCAAATAATTATAACAGTACCAAAAGACCCAAATATTACCTATCATATTGAAATTCAACTCGGTAACTGCAGCGAGGCCACAACCACCTATGATCGGTAACAGTGAGAGGTACACTGGTACAGGGAAGGTTTCTCCAAGCAAGAACCTGGACACAATCACACTGAAAGCTGGTTCAGCGCTCTTGATTATGTGAGTGAAGGATACAGCAACTTTAGACATGCTTACTGTAGCTGCCACGTGGCCAATGGTGTGCGCCACAGCAACCTATTAGATCACAAAACGGAAGTACGAAACCCAATTACTAAGATCTGACAAAATTGATCATGAGAATTAGAAAAAACTTATAACCATATAACTACAAAATTCAGTAAAAAGGCCTAACTTCAACGTTCTCTACAAGAAGCATAAACTGAATCGTACCATATTAATTTAACGGATCATGGTCCTAATAACCAAATTAATTCTCCATTAATTACCCTATTTAACTAAATCAAATACTAAAAAGATTGAAAAAATTTCAAAAAGAAATTTTAGTTTATAGAAAGATCCAAAACATACCGGAGCAAGTGCCTTCCAGAAATCGAAATCCGTTTTGGGCGTCTCAGCAATCCTCGTCGCCCACGAAACCAGCATGATCAAAGAACCCATGGCGAGAGAGAGAGTTGATGTAAGCCATGGATAGGGGAACGCATTCAATACCTTCTTGTTGTAGATGTTGAACACAACATTTAGAGCCCACCAGGTGGCAAAGTAGGTTCCAATCTTCACCTTTTGCGCCGCGGAGGAGGCCGGCGGCTTCTCCTCTTCGTCCTTGTGCAAAGCCTTGCACCTGAGGTCCCGGAGATTTGGTCTGGATTGCGAGCCCGAGTTGATTCCGTGCTCGGCCGAGACATGTAGCGGCTTCAGGGAGAGGATCGACTTGTTGGTGTTTGTCAGGAGCGGAGAATTTACGGATTGTACCACAACCTGATTCTGCTTCCTCTTTGAACTGGATCCTGTTGTCAGACGAAGACCACCAGTGCTGGTGGCGAGAGAAGAGGTCTTGATCATGGACATCATCTTGTTGCTGAGGTTTTAGGGATTCGATCTGGGTTTTTCAGAAGGAAAGAGGCGATGAAATTCGGAGGAGAAAGGGTTGAACTTTGACAGGATTTATATAGGAGAAATTATGACAAGATGTTAGAAAGGTGGTGGCTTGAAGATCGGTATGATTCTGATAAATAGAAGGAATCAAATTAAGAATAGAAAATGGGTTATAATTAGGAAAACAGAAATAGGGGCTTATTAGAAGAAAGAAGAAAAACGAGACGATCGGCGATCCGAATTCCAAAGAGGGGTTTGGTTGGGTGGAATAGTGGGTTGGTTTAGTAAGTATTTAAAGGAGAGGAAGTAAAAAAATGTTAAAAGGTTTGGTGGGAATATTCCAAAAGGACCAAAATTATGCATCTGTGTCTTGTTATTTTGTAATTTCGAATAAAAGCCCCTGCCAACCATGAGGATTAGAGAACTTGCATTATGTATTTATGTGTTAATTTTATTTTCATGTAATTTGCAGAGTATCAGTAGTTTAGATAACGAACATCATAGTAAATAATTATCCATGAAAATTTTGAGGTTTTGATAGATTTTTTTCTTTTATTTGATTTATTGACAATACTGCATTAGAGTCCTTAATAAATGTTTTATTTTATTTTACTTTCATTATTATGTTGCGTGAATTTATCAAACCACGATTGTGTGTACGGTGTAGAAACAAGGGCGTATTCAGGGTTTCTGTAGTGAGGGACAAGATCAATATTTTTTTAGGAGGACAAAATGATTAATATTTTTAAAATATATGGTTATTTTGCAAAAAAAATTTGACAAATCGTAAAAATATACACGATTATTTGTGAATTTTTTTTAATGAGAGACGCCTGCCCCCTCCTGGCATTGACCGGATCAACAAAAAATATTGATTTAACAAATCAACAAAAAAATATAATATTTTTGTTATATAAAGCCACATAAATTTTCGACCAAGCACACAATATTTGTTCCAATGGATATCTAGACGAACACTATATTAGTCTATATACCGCATTATATAAGTACATTAGTTTGCATTTTAGTGGTAATGTACTTTGTTAATTTGTTACACCTGTAAAGATTAGTAAGCAATTCATAATTTCATATACAAAACGCTCGTTCTGTTTCGCTTTTATTTCTCCAATAGTGTGAAATTATGAAATTTCTGGTAGATTGTTAAAAAGTAGTAACGTGTGTTTAACCTTACATAAATGGATGAGTGACAAGAGTAAATGAATTCACATCTTCTGAAATGGTCAGCAGTAGTGGACTTCCTGTATTCTCACCGCTGTTACAGCGACGAGACTGTCTGCACAGTATTTTTGCTACAATACCAACAAATTTACAGCATAACAGTGCTGTCCGCTGACCATTTCGGGACCCCGCATTATTTCGAAGGATACAGATTCAGAGTAAATACGGTAAAATATGAAGTCGAAAAAATTGATGTATTTGTAGTTTTTCATGTATCATACGAATTGAAAAAAAATTCTTACAACTAAGCGTGCAAATTTTAATTTTACGAATTTAAATGAATTTAAAGCATTTCGTGCTTAAACGTAATTAGCCGAGGAATAATTAGTTATATGCTAAGAAGAGTAAATGCAAGTTTACTATGAAGCAAATTGAGCCTTTTTAGATATTGGTTCTTTCACATTGTATCATTTTCTTTACATATTATGCTTGGAATTGTAAAAATGTGAGATTTGTAAATAATTTGTACATTATGTATTTTTTCAACATAGTTATAACTAATTATTTGAGAAACTTATACAAAATTATAAAGATTACAAAGAATTTCTGAGTTATTTTCAACAAGTTAGAGCTTCTATATATTTATATTCATTATAGCCCAACATATATTTGTTTTGTGAACTTTCCGACCTCACTATTTTTTTTTTTTGTAAAATCTCAAATATATTATGCTTAGAATGAGCCTATTAATTAATTTGTCTCTACAAATATACGAGAATTGTACAAATAAATAATTATATATCACATTGATTGTATCAATATAAACAAATAGATCATAATTACAATAAGTTTATTTGATAACCATGACAACTGATTAATGAATGTCAAATTAAAAAAAGGTACATAAACCTTCTTTATTACTAAGATAATTCACTTTTAAACATGGTTCAATTTAAAATTAATAATTAATTCATCGAGCAATTTGAGAAGTGGCCGTTCGTCTAGTAATATTTATTTTGGAGAGGGTCTAAAGTGCAAACATATTGCTCTTTCTATTCAAATAATGAAATAATATACGTGCCTACGTGGTGTATTTAGTTGAGTTATGGATATAAATTATTAATTAACAGATAAATTTTCTTATAAAATATCTCAAACCAGGAACCCCATTCCCTGTATTTCATCAAGTAATATTAAATTTTGATAGGGGTGTAACCGTGTAAGTGTAAACAACTAAACGCAATGTTCTTTGATTCTTTCCATTCCAGACTTTTTGAGCACCGAAAAGTGGCGGCTTTCTGATGGCCCAGAAGTCGGCTTTCTGATGGCCTCAGCCATGAGCCTGACGATTGAACTACCCAAACGTAAAATCAGGTGTCTTTTAATATTTTTCTTTCTCATTATCGAGGCTTGCACGGGATAGCGATGTCTTATGTTGCATTTTAGGATCATGAGGATTTTCTTTTGCGTCTTACGTCACTTTTATGTAAGACTGTCAAAACAAAAGTTAGGAGGTTGCCTAAACTAAAGATAAGCTGCTAAGTCGTGGTGTTTCCGCTTCGGCAGGTGCATAATTTCCAAGGAACTTTTTTGTGTGTTTACGTTTGCGTTTAGTTAAGAAACGTTAAAAACGTTTAATTTTTTTGAATGTTTAACATACTACTAATGGTGCACAATAGAACAAAAAAAATTAGAAAAAAAAACTCTGAAATTTACAAAATTTTCATTTCACAAATCATGTATACATTACATGTACGATCTATTACAACTTCAACTTGCAATAATTTGCAACTAACATGAAGCATAAGAGGAATCAACCCAGATTACAACCTCTATACTCAACCTAGCTCTAAAACTACATTCTCAGTTTTGACCTATCTCAGCCAATGACCAAAAATAAAAGAAAATAAAACAGTAAAATACATATATCATCATTGAAGGTCACTGCTTGAGTGCCAAGGAGCCAAAGAGATCATTTCTCCAGGCTTCATCCTCAATTAGCACAAGATGAAATCAGATGTTGTTGCTTCATCACTGGAATATAATGGATCACCAACTTCTCCATCACTTTCTACATAAAGACAAGAAGAAAATGTAATTATGTAAGTTATTAAGTGAAATAAAATTATTAATAGAATGAAATAACTCTGAAATTAGAGGTTACCCGTGACCGAAGCACGTAATCAGTCCTGAGCACAAATGAAAGCTTCCATACTTTCATCATTCAAAGAGTTTCTCACTAATGAGTGTTCTACCACTAGTACTAAATGTTGCTTTCCATGCCACTGTTGATGTCGGGACAACCAGAATGTCATTGGCTAGCAGAGCCAAAACTGGGTACTTAGGGGCATGAACTTTTCACCAAGTTAAGATGTCAAAGTCTTCATTCAAGATGGCCTCATCTAGGGCATCAGATAAATATTGCTCCAGATTTGATTTTACAGATTCAGTATTATTATTCCCCTTGATGAGACCTTTCAATCCAGCTCTTGTGTTAGCGATACAAATTGCTGTACTTGCTTTACTAAACAAACAATTGAACTAATAAAGAGAATTATACTAATAAAATAATTAAACTAATGAAATAATTAAATAATAAAACAATTACCTCCCAATCTTTGAGGAGTTGCCAGCTTGTTTCTGTGTAAGCTTGGAGTGTCTCTTTACATACTCCTTGAACATAACATTCATACAACCTTTCAATTCATTAATAATTCCCTCAAAGGTATTAGGATGCAACTTCTCAAAGTAATACTCAACAACTGTCAGCTTGAATCTTGGATCAAGAACACAAGCAATTGCTAATAATATGTTCTTACTTGTCCAGTACTTGTCCCACTTAGCATACATCTCCCGCCTCATCTTCACAACAAAAGGATACAAACTACTACTCGTATTTTAATGTTAATATAGACCTCACGATATTCTGGAAAAAATAGGTTCAGGTAGGATATTTAGTGCCACTCAACTTAAACGTGGTCACATAAAAAACTTTCAAGTGATCAAATAAAGCTTTCACTGCCTCCCATTGAAAATCAGAAATGCAATAAGTGTAATTCTTATCAACTCGTGCATATCTTTCAATGGCTGGTTTGAGCTCCAAGGCTAACTGCAATATGAGATATGTTGAATTCCAACGTGTCGAAACATCTTATGCATGCCTCTTATTTGGAACAACAACCTCTAATAAAATATGAATATAAATAGATGCATATTACAAGTAGATTTGTAAGAGATCAACATTTAAAATTACTTGAGATGCCACCAAATGGAACTTCTCCATTCTAGCTTGCGAACCACGAATGTACTTCACGGTTTCGCGAATTGAGGTAATCTCATCAGAAAGCATTTTCTACCCATCCTGAACAATCATGTTCAAAATGTGACAACCACATCTTTGATGAAAGATCTAGTCTTGTACATGAAGTACATCATTTAATTGGGTTGCACTGAATAGCTCCTTGATGCAAGCATCATTGGCAATTGTTGTTAGAATGAGATCCTAAGGTCAAGTGCTAGTGCAGAAGCGTTTCTAACAATTACAATTTAAACTTATGGACCTTAATCACCTAGCTAGAATCACAAGCAAACAAGTACGAAGAGCAATTGAGCAAATAAAAAATAATAGTGTAAATATAATAAGAGAGAGAGAGAGAGGATAAAGAGAGAGAGTCAAGAGAGAACACAAGAACACACGATATAACGCGGTTCGACCTACAAACAAACTAGGCCTACGTCCACAGAACTCTCGGAACCAAAATTTTCTTCTGAAACCGATTCCACTAAACAATAAGTGTTCTTACAATTACAGAACCTATCTTTGGTTTTTTCTCACATAAGAAAATCAATCTTAGAATCCTGAACTTATGCAAGGGGCTACACTGCTCTACAAGGTAAACATATTCGATTGACAACACAATCAAGGACGAGAATGCACTACTTTACAACACAATGTAGTATACCAAATAAGACTAACAAAACTAGCAAACGAGTGTTCTCAGATTGACAATTAGATAAATGTAGCTATCGTAACTCTCTCAGATTTAGATAGTTGTAGGAGAAGACTTTAATGCTTTTTTTATGCTCAATTGAGTGCTTGAAAACTTGGAGAGGCCTTTCTTAATCATCTTGGTTCGTACCCCGAGGTATATATAGGCATGACACTTCTTGAAGTCTTGAATCCTTGATTTTCTTCACTTGCATTATAGAAATAGAGAACCTGTTACAGACCTCGTTGTAACCGGTTGGAAAACTTCCAATTTTGCCATTCTTTGCGTGGTTCACTGACTTCTAGGTCCTTCTGAGCAGGAACCTGTTTGACGGGTTAAGGACCCGTTATAACGGGTGGCTGATATGTTATGGTAACACAAGTCTTTGTCAAGCTTGTGAAAATCCTCTGTCTTCTGCACTTCTCCTCTTCAATCTGTTACAACAGGTTGGGAACCTATTGTGATGGGTGGGCAACCCGTTATGACGGGTTGTCCATGCGTTATGGTAATGCATGACTCTGTGAAGCTTCTGATTTTGCACTTGTGACTTGATCTTGATATCGTTGTGTGCATATAATTTTATGTTTCTTTCCCTTTTTGCAAAGTATGGCAAAATGCTCAATTCAAATACTTCCTCTAAATATTAGCATGTATTTTAATCAAGTCAAGATAAATTGTTCCCCTTAATGATATAAGTTTTACAATTTAGCGCTAGTTTTATTTTTAATTTAATTTTGTAATTTCAAGAATAGTAAGGAGCTTAATCAAGAAATATAAACATGAGGCATAACATGTCAATTTGCAATTTCAATCATTCCTAACTTGAATCTCAACTCAATGTGTTGATTCGTATCAAGAGGCTTTGTAAAGATATATGCAATTTGATTTTTAGTATCAATATATACAAGTTTTATATTCTCTTTTTCTACATGGTCTTTAAGAAATTGATGTCCAATGTCTATGTGCTTAGTTCTTGCATGGGTTGTTGGACTTTTGGACATCATAATAGTGACGGTCCTTAGGTCAAGTGCTAGTGTGAAAGTATTTTTAACAATTACAATTCAAATTTTTAGACCTTAATCACCTAGCTAAAATCACAAGCAAGCAAGTACTAATAGCAATTGAGCAAATCAAGTTAACAAAGTGTAAGTATAGTAAAGAGAGAGAGTAAAGAGCATGAGAGATCAAGATAATACAAGAACACGTGATATAATGTGGTTCCGCCTACAAACAAAATAAGCCTACATCCACGAGACTCTCGGAACCAAAATTTCCTTTCGGGACCGATTCCACTAAACAATAAGTGTTCTTCACAATTGCGAAACCTATCTTTGGTTTCTTTTCAATAAGCAAACCAATCTTAGATTTCTAAACTTATGCAATGAGCTACACCACTCTACAAGGTAAAAGGTCAGATGACAATACATCAAGGACATGAATGCACTACTTGACAACACAATATAGTGCACCAAATGACTAACAAAACTAGCAAGAATAAGTGTTCTCGGATTGACAATTAGATGATTGTAGCTATCCTAGGTCTCTTAGGTTAGGCAGCTATAAGAGAATGATCTTGTGCTCTTGCAGGTGCTCAATTGAGTGTTTGTAAGCTTGGGAAGGATTGTCTTAATGCTTCTCGTTCGTTTCCCCCAAGTATATATAGATTGGACACTTCTTGGAGTCTTGAAATCTTGATATGGGATGCTTCTGTTATAGAAAATTATCAAGCCATTACAAAATCCATTATAACGGGTTGGCACGTTTCCAGTTTTGCCCTTGTATGCTTCTCTGACTGATTTTTGGGCCCTTCTTCTTTAGAAACCCATTATAGCGGGTCTGGAACCCGTTGTGATGGGTTGATCATGCGCTACGATAATGCAAGCCTCTGTGAGGCTTTGTTTTTCTCTAAAAATAGACCTTCCATTACAGCAGCTCTTGTAACCTATTATGATGGGTTCCAACCCGTTATAACGGGTTGGTAACGGTTTGGAATTTCAGGGAAAATTTCTTTCTTCAAATGACCATAACGTTTGACTCGTAACTCTAATTTCCGTATTTTTTGAAGCGTTGGAAAAATCTTGACAAGATCTACATTTATTCTCAAAGCATCACCTGCACATTCTTAATAGATAAATAGTTAAATTCAAATTTGTTTGTAAATCAACAAATCAAAGGAAATGTTGAAGTCAACAATCTCCTCCTTTGTTAATTTGCAAAACATGAGTGCATGCATATAAACATATGCACTCAAGCACTCTAATGTTGTAACCGGGGGGGGGGGGGGGCTTAATTTTAAGCAATTCTAAAAATATCGAGGTCTAATTGGCAATTGCAATCAAGTTATAACAATTCTAGCACAAGCAAATTCTAAACAAAATTAATAATGAAATTAAAGAGAAGAGTTTAGAAAATGCAAACAAAGCAATTCAAGAGACACAAGAATTTTAACGGAGTTCAGATATTGACGATCCTAGCCTTCAGGACTCCCGCTCTCAACACAACTAATATCAGGTCAGGTACAATACCAGAAACCAGACATGTAGTATCAACAAAGCCAAAACGAACTGGTACAGGGACATGCCAAATCTCAGACAACAGGGTCATCACCATAAGGATGGGATTGCTTCTGGTTAACAAAAGTTGGTAAATAGGTGTCAATATTAACAGAATCTGTTACACATTTCATAAACCGACCCAAGGCATGTGACAAAATAGTAACTCAGAACCGTAAGAAATTCACAGCCTAACCCAGATAGTTCCTAGCACCCTTAATGCAAGCAACAAATCAAACGTTTACAGCTCTGGCACATAAATAGTGGCTCGATGGCCACTCCCATCACAATCACAGCTCTGCAATATTTTGTCCATTTTATACATTTAGTTTACTCCATATTAAATATTTTATTTATTTATTTAGCTAAGTTAGGGTCAAGATCTTAATTAGCGACAAATTTCACGATTAGAGAGCGACTAATTGATATGACATCCTAATTGAATTGCACTAATCGATCTACCCAACAAATGGATCCACCAAAGCATGATGAGCTGTATTTGAGACTTGATCTTCTGTACACCAGAATGTATCCTCCATTTTTATCATCTGGACCCTAAAACTTCAAGCAATTTTTTATAGAAATGAAGTATATGATTTTTAATTATATGCATATCATTACGAATTTTTTTCTGTCTGACCCTAAAAAAAATAAGAATTATATTCATGACCCTGCTTTCAAACATTTGATAGTCATGGTTCTATTTTTCTGCATTCAGCGTTCAAAAGTGTTTTCTAGACGCACACGTTCAGAAATATAGGTCACCCGAGTTTATGAAGCAAAAAAATACCAAGTACTTTTGAAAAATCTGCGTTCACGTCTGAACATAGAGTCTGAACGTGCATCCAGACGTGTCGTTCACAACGTTGCCTGAACGCAGCGTTCAAGCGTGAACGCAGATTTGAAATTTTGCATCATACTTAATCATTTTTGTCGTTTGTTTTTTCAGCATGAATGCTGAATGCTGAAAAATAGGACCATGACTGTCAAATGTCTGAAAATAGAGTCCTGAATATAATTCTTATTTTTTTAAGGGCCAAACAGAAAAAAAATTCTATCATTACTATATGTACCTTCTATCTTTAAATGAGAAATTTTATTTTTATGCTGATTTGCTATTATTTGATTCTGTATATTTAAGAATCATAATCATCTTTCACCACCCATCGTATCCTCTGCACCTCTAGAAATGATGCAGATGACATTACTTTTATTTTGATCCGAACCGTTCGATTAAATTTCAACGCTTTTAATTTAATAATACAAAAATTCTTTCTACATTATATCATTGATCGTAGAGTCCAACATACTTAATCGATAAAACACATATATAAGTCTAAATGTTAAATTCGATCTACTGAATTTAATTAATAAAATAAGGCAAAACTTGAGTACTTCAAAAGATGAGTACATGAGATAATCTATTCGATCTGAATCATTCAATTTATTGAGAAACACAACACAAAAAAATAAAGTAAATAACTTTTCATCAATCTCAATAAATTGAACAGTACAGATTAACTAGAATATCTAATGTACAAATCTTTTAAATACCCATATTTTTATCATAAAATAAACATAAAAGGCATAATTTCAGCACTACACGTCTACACCTTTTCCACTCTTACCATCCCTAGAGAAATCTGAATCGAATCCATGATCGGATCTTGTCAGGATCGAAGCTTAAGCAGTTGACCGTTAAGTTAGTTAATTCAAGGGAACCAGGGAAGAGGCTGGAAAGAAAGGAAATGGGCCAAAACAACTCTAGTAAAGATGGGCCTGACATGGGCTTCGAGTTCACATGCTCCGAAGAATTAATCGCTGGCTCAAAGGGAATAGGGAGGCTGATAGCATGGTCACAGTAGTCAGAGAACAGGGTCCATTTCGAGTAAACTGGAGACGATGAATCAGAGTTTGTTGAAGGAGAGAGAGTGCAGTTAGTTAGCACCAGCAGCTGATTCTGAATTTTACTGTTTTATGCAATTTACTTTTTACTTAGGGTAATTGTAATATCGCCTGAGTATATAAAGGCAAGTAGATCGTTTTCTTTGGACTATGTTGATGAATTGAACTAGTACCACTTTTATCCAACTTTTATCGATGTATCAGTTCTTACTGAGTTGAATAAAATCTCATTCTTAATCCCAAATTAGTTGTTATTTCCTTTCAATTCCAATAATTCCTGTAATTGATCTACTTAGATCATTACATTTGGTATCAGAGCGGCGATCTTGTTGCGTATATGCCCAGAACGAGATCAAAGCAAGCCATGGATGACATCCGAGCTCAGTTGGCACAACTGCGAAGTGATTTTGACACACGATTTGATGTTACAATCGAACAGCTTCGTCAGAAGGAGATCCAAGCTCAGGAGCTCTTACTACGATCTGTTAATGACAAGATCGAAGAAGGTCACTCTCAGCTAGCCAAAGAGTTTGCTGGTAAGCTGGATCAAATGGAAGCTCGATGGGATGCTATACTTCGTGGTCACATGGGGAGATCCACTAGAAGTGAGGAGGAAGAGCGAGATGTGGACTATACCTTATCAACTCATCGTAACACCAGAGCTCCTTTCCATGGTGGTGGTACTCAGATTCATGAAGATCGAGTTTCCTTACCTCGATCTGACTGTCCTTCATTCAATGGGGACAACCCATTAGAGTGGGTGCGTAAGTGCAACTCTTATTTTGATTTGTACCAAGTGCCTTTGCAGTATAAAACTAAACTAGCAACATTACATTTTAGAGAAAGGGCATATGAATGGTATGAAGGGTTTTTGATGTCACACGACCCTCCTGAATGGGATCAGTTGACCAAATTGGTAGTGAGAAGATTCCAAAAGAGTAGTAGCAAAACTGCTTTGGAGGAATTAAAAAGTCTGAATCAGACTGGTACGGTGGAACAGTATTTAGACCAGTTTGAAAGGGTCAAGGAAAAGTTGCAATTAGAGAAGAGACATTTCTCTGAACTCGATTACATTGATGCCTTTATCATGGGACTGAAGGAGGAGATTAAACCATATCTGAAGGCCTTTAAACCTTGTACTATTGAAGATGCCTTTGAATATGCTTCTCACATGGAAATGACTGCTGACAGTCAATACAAGAGAATGAAGGGACCTTTGAGATCCCCATTACACACTCCACAGTTGGTACAGAAGGCTTTCACTGATAAAAATCTTAAGGGGCCTGACCAAAAATGGAACAACTCAAATGCAATAGTGAAGAATACACTATTTGAGCAAAGAAAATCATTAGGCCTGTGTTTTAAATGTGGAGAAAGGTACTACCCTGGACACCAATGTAAGGTGAGGGTTCAAATGCTGATGGGGTGTGATGAACCTCCAGATGAATCACTTCAACAACCTGAAGAGGAGCCTGTGCAAGAGTTTGACACCATGGAGGAAAATATTGCAGAGGAAGCAGTAGTGTCAATGCATACCACTTCTGGCAACCCAGCTAGCAATACAATGAGGTTTAAGGGGTATATTGGTCAAATTCCTGTATGTGCCCTTGTTGACAGTGGTAGCACACACAGTTTTGTAGACCCCACAGTGCTCAAAGACCATCAAGATGCAATTGTCCAAACAGCCCCAATGATAGTGATGGTTGCAAACGGAAATAAAATGGTTACTGATTACAAGTGTGTATCTCTTACCTTCTCTATACAGGGCCATGAATTTTGTAGTGACTTGAGAATGCTGCCAATCCAAGGTTACGATGTGATATTCGGAGTAGACTGGCTCACTCAATTGGGCCCCATGAAGATTGACTGGGGTAAGAAGTGGATTGAATTCCAAAGAGAAGGTCGACCTATTAAGCTCCAGGTTCAGAAGGAGGAGGCCCAGATTACCATGTGCCAGAGCATCAATGTTACTAAAGAGCTAGCAGCATCTCATGAAGTTTTGATGGCACAAATTTGGGTGTGTGAAGGTACAGAACTAACAAACAGTACTCTCCTTCCTGAAATTGAACATGTCTTAAAGCAGTATCCTGTTGTATTTGAACCAGTCACTGCACTACCTCCCTCCAGAAGCATTGATCATCAGATTTTGCCAAAACCCAATGCTCAACCTGTTAACCTAAGGCCCTATAGGTATTCCCATTTTCAAAGAATTGAGCTAGAAAAGATTATTGAAGAGCTGTTACAAAGTGAAATAATCAAACCCTCAACTAGCCCCTTTGCATCTCCTGCACTATTAGTCAAAAAGAAAGATGGGAGTTGGAGGCTTTGTGTGGATTATAGGAGACTGAATTCAATGACCATTAAGAACAAATACCCTATTCCTATCATAGATGATTTACTAGATGAGCTACATGGAGCCACTATCTTCTCCAAAATCGATCTGAGATCGGGTTATCACCATATCAGGATGCACCAAGCTGATATTTTCAAAACAACCTTCAGAACACATGATGGGCACTTTGAATATCAAGTGATGCCCTTTGGATTGATCAATGCTCCGGCCACCTTTCAAGCTTTGATGAATCACATTTTTAAGCCCTATCTAAGAAGGTTTGTGTTGGTGTTTTTTGATGACATATTGGTTTACAACACAACTCTTCAAGATCATCTCCACCATCTCTCTTTGGTCATGCAGCTCTTGCAACATAACCAGTTAAAAGCCAAACTCTCTAAGTGTGCATTCGAAATGCAAAGTTTGGAGTACTTGGGCCATATCATATCAGCTCAAGGGGTATCAACAGATCCTAGCAAAATTCAGGCAATGCTCACATGGCCAACACCCAAAACTGTGAAGGAACTAAGGGGGTTTTTAGGGCTAACTGGTTACTATAGGAAGTTCATACAAGGGTATGGATCTATTAGCAGACCTCTAACCAATTTGCTAAAGAAAAATGGGTTCCATTGGAATACTGAAGCACAAGAAGCCCTAGAAGCATTGAAACATGCCCTTTGTAAGGCTCCTGTGCTGACCATGCCAGATTTTAGCAAACCATTTGTTTTGGAAACAGATGCAAGTGAAGTGGGAATAGGAGCTGTATTGATGCAGGAAGGCAAGCCCATTGCTTATCTCAGCAAGGCTTTGAGTGCTAAAAGTAAGATGCTATCTACTTACGAAAAGGAGTTAATAACATTGCTTACTGCGGTGTGTAAGTGAAGGCATTACCTTCAAGGGAATACCTTCACTATCAAGACCGATCACATAAGCTTAAAGCACTTACTTGAGCAGAAATTAACACACAGTATCCAGCATAAGGGGTTGTGCAAGTTATTGGGGTTAGATTATACTATTCAGTATAAAAAGGGGGGCTAATAACAAGGCTGCTGATGCTTTGTCCAGGAGATTCCCAGTGAGCCACGAATCTAACATGCTAGCAATCACATAACTCTTACCTGCATGGATTGAGGAAGTTAAGGAGAGTTACAAGGGGGATGACTGGGCTCAAGGCATACTCACACTCAATCTTCAAGGTCTGCCATTGGGCAAGGGCATTTCAGTCCATCAAGGAGTTATAAGAAGGAAAGGTAAGATGTATATTGGTACCCAGTCAGGATTGAGGGAGAGGCTAATTGGGGCATTACATGATTCTAGTATTGGAGGCCATTCAGGCATTCTTGGGACTTATCAAAGAGTTAAGAAGATGTTCTTTTGGCCTCAGCTGAAGCAGACTGTGCTGATACATGTCAGTTCATGTGAAATCTGTCAAATGAACAAAGGAGAGCATGTGGCAACTCCAGGACTTTTGCAACATTTTCCAGTACTTGAGGGAGCATGGCAAGTCATTAGCGTGGACTTTGTGACAGGGTTACCCAAGAGTGGAGGTAAGAATGTGTTGCTAGTCATCATTGACAAGTTTACTAAATATGCACATCTGCTCACACTAGCTCACCCATTCAAGGCAAAAGAAGTAGCTGAGTTATTTCTGGATTCTGTTTACAAGTTACACGGGCTACCACTCAAAATTGTGACTGACAGAGATCCAATCTTCATCAGTCAATTTTGGCAGGAGCTGATGGAGAAACTGGGGGTGACCCTCAACCTGAGCACTTCTTATCACCCTCAAACCGATGGCCAGACCGAAAGGCTCAATCAGTGCATCGAAACTTACCTCAGGTGCATGACTTTTCAACAACCTAAACACTGGAGCAGATGGGTGCCCTTGGCCGAATTTTGGTATAATACCAATTACCACACAGCTACCAAAACTACCCCTTTTGAAGCACTCTATGGCTACCTCCCTCCTCAACTTCCTATGGGCTCTCTCCCTAAAAGTTCCAATGCTGTTGTAGATTCTCTCTTAGCTGAAAGGCACAAGGCTTTGCAAATGCTCAAGACTCAGTTAAGTCTGGCACAAGAGAGGATGGTACACTTTGCTAACAAAAAGAGGTCAGAAAGAAGTTTTCATGTTGGGGATTGGGTGTACTTGAGACTGCAACCATATAGGCAAACCAGTGTTAAACCTAAGGGTCACTGTCCAAAATTGAGTCCAAGGTATTATGGACCTTTTGAAATTATAGAAAAGTTTGGAGCTGTGGCATATAAGTTGAAACTGCCTGAAGGGTCCTTGATTCACCCCGTATTCCATGTATCCCAGTTAAAAAGGAAAATTGGACCTCAGGTCACTCTATGTACTCAATTACCATTGGTGGGGACAGAAGGTCAATTGAAGATTGAACCCATAGCAATTCTAGGCAGAAGGGTGATCAAGAAAGACAATGCCGTTGCAGTGGAATTGCTGGTGAGTTGGTCTAATTTGAGTGAAGAGGATGCCACCTGGGAGGATTACGACCAGCTTAAGGAGCAATTTGCTCTAGAACAGCTTGAGGACAAGCTGAGTTTCATGGGGGAGGCAATGTCAGGATCGGAGCTGAAGCAGTTGACCGTTAAGTTAGTTAATTCAAGGGAACCAGGGAAGAGGCTGGAAAGAAAGGAAATGGGCCAAAACAACTCTAGTAAAGATGGGCCTGACATGGGCTTCGAGTTCACAGGCTCTGAGGAATTAATCGCTGGCTCAAAGGGAATAGGGAGGCTGACAGCAGGGTCACAGTAGTCAGAGAACAGGGTCCATTTCGAGTAAACTGGAGACGATGAATCAGAGTTTGTTGAAGGAGAGAGAGTGCAGTTAGTTAGCGCCAGCAGCTGATTCTGAATTTTACTGTTTTATGCAATTTACTTTTTACTTAGGGTAATTGTAATATCACCTGAGTATATAAAGGCAAGTAGATCGTTTTCTTTGGACTATGTTGATGAATTGAACTATTACCACTTTTATCCAACTTTTATCGATGTATCAGTTCTTACTGAGTTGAATAAAATCTCATTCTTAATCCCAAATTAGTTGTTATTTCCTTTCAATTCCAATAATTCCTGTAATTGATCTACTTAGATCATTACAGATCTGACAACTGAAAACGAATGCATGCGGATCGGGCTAAATATTATCAGTATCAGATCCGTTCACATTCCGAGAATATTTGTGGAGTCGATTGTGCAAAGGCGATTGGCGAAAGAAGAGAAGCAATCGATCGAAAATGGCGAATAGCGATGATTTTGAGTTCTACCTCCGATCACTCTCCTCCCAAACGCGCGATTCCTCTACTCCGGATCCCTCCACGCTTCTTCCCTCTGTCCGTACACTCCCCCCTCTCTCTCTCTAATTGAAACCTTGGCCGCGCCAAATAACTTTGATAGAGCTACTCTAACTATAGTGCTGGCCTGCGAATATCTCCTCACTTTTTTTTTGGCATGCTTTACTGTGTTAGAACTGGTAACATTGCATGGTTTGCACCTTAGTGGATCAGTACCTGGATTTATGTTAATATATAAGGCTATCTTACTGGTACTGTTGATTGCCTAACTGACGCACCACAATATAATCTCGTCATTTCCACATAATATAGGTTACAAAGATATATGAAATGTGCAAAGAGGGGGACTTAGATGAGCTGGTCACTCGTGCATTTAATCAAATGAACAAGCTTTTCCAGAGATGCATTTCTGTGTCCAATCAATCACGGATGTCTATTGGTGTTCTTCTTCTGGTAATTTTTCATTTTTTTGAAAATCTCTTAGCTTTGCAGATACACCTGTAACTTGCAAAAGAAGCCTCAACAAAATTATTTGGGGACTCAGTGTTACTTGTTCCTTTTAACTGTTAATTGCTTGAATTGAGTTCTCCAGGCCAGTATTGAGATCCCTCTTGTTAATCTCATCTGAGAAACAGAAAGCTTGAGAAATTTGGGGTTATTTAGAGTAGTTATTGGGTAAATAAGGTACAAAAGTGTTAATTGCAACTGATTTGTTTGTCTTACAATTTTTTTTGAGAAAATTTGGATTAACTTTAATTGTCACTTTTAGTGAATGTGAACCCTCTTTTTCTGATGCACAGGCTATGCTTCAATTTTTTATGGATTTTGGACATGTTGTGTTGCATGATACTGATAGTAGCCTACGTAGCTTTTTTCTTTCTTGCTTAAGTAGGTATGAAATTTTTGCATGTTAATATTACCTTCTGTACTAGTTTTAGAGCTTATGACTAATTGTGATTATAGAACAGGTTCTTTTTTATCATTCTGTTTCTTTGGTTTTGCTCCTTTTTTCAGAGAATTTGCTGATCCTGCCGTGGCAGGGCGTTTGCTTGATTTTCTCAATGTCAATAAAACAAAGATTCTCAAATCTTATCCGGCCTTACTTCCCCAGGTTTCGTGTTTTTTAATTTTTTTAAAGTTGATTTGTTTTATTTGAAAAGAACATTAGAATTGAACAACCTTTAAAGTGTAATGATTTTTTTCCTGGCTGTTCAATTACAGTTCTTTCCCCTGCTATTGAAACTAATTGCATGGCATGGTGAGAGGTATGCTCTTGTTGTCTCATTTCCCCCCTTTAGCTTAATTGATACCGTCTCTGATGGGATTCTTTTCTTGATTATTTCAGTCTTGAGAAGCCATTTTTGTCCATCCTTCCATTGATGATTTCGGCAGGGTCATTTCTTCCTCTTTTCCCATCACTTCTAGATCTGCCATGTGAGATTTTGTTATAAATTTAGAGAACATTCTTTTTCAGTACTTCTTCAGTGAAAGATTGCATACTATCTATGATTCAAAAGTGGTGGGAATGAAGAGCATATTTGTTTATTTTGTCTTAGTCATTTTAATTGATTGACAGTATTGGTGGTTGCATTAGAGAAAGTAGAGAAGCAAAACTCAGGTACCTTAATTGGAAGCAGCATTGCCTCTATTCAGAAGAGTGCAGGCTCAGAGGTACCTTGTTTGGTTTACTTCTTTTTTTTTAAAAAAAAAAAGAGGTCATGTCACTTGGAAACAACACCAACAATCGATGCTTACTATTGTACACTAAATTCTCGTAGGACTTGCTAACCCTATTCATCCTATGAGTACCTTAAGTGTGATGGACTGATGGTAAAGATGTATTTGTTAGATATGGACAATTTTGCCCTGATGCTACTAATGTGTATCCTGAAGCACATGTTAACCAGATATATCAGTTTGATTGAATTAAGGTTTAAAATAGTGTTAAGCAATCCTTAGCGGTGATTTGATAAACCCATCTGTTATAAGAATGATACATATAAATATCTAAACACAAATTTTTGACATTGTATCAATTCCACATAACGAATTTCAATTCTAAGTACGCGATAAAATGAGAATTATACCTAGTAAACACACTGGTTCAATTCTTTGTGTGCACTTAATATGAAAAAAAAACAGATATTAGCATTTGTAATTAATAAGATTGGTAGACTCTAAAATGCTTCAAAATTTGCTAATTTGCAAAGCTAGCCTAAAATTGGCTAATTTGCCAAAAATAGCCTTACATTTACTGATCTGCAATACAGTCCCTTTTAGTACTTGATTAAGCTTTGCACTGATACAGAAAGCATCAAAAAATAATCTAACATGACATCCTTCAACCGTCAGTTATGCACAGAAGATGTGTCAATTAAGTGAAAATTTTTGGCATTAATTTATGCAATGAGAAGGTTATAGCAATGGCAGAACTAATGAACATTGCTAAAACGGTTAGCTAGGTATGCACCTTGTGATTCACATCTCTGCCATAGTTTCTCTATGGTCTACAAAAAAGGATTAAAAAACAACCCCTCTACTGTCAAATCTGGGATGTATAAACTCGATCGGACGGTCCAGAAATGACAATTAGTGGCAACTATGGCAGCAGATGCTGACACACGCACCTTGTACTATAGTTGCTTATTTGTTGAAGTTAAACATTTGCTGCCAAGGTAATAAGTTACTAAGGTTCAGTTACTTCATTTGTTAAACATTTATCCTGATTACTATAAAATTTAGTTTAGTATCTTTTAAGACCATAATATGTTTTTTGTACAAAAAAAAAAAATGACAACGTCAGTAATTTAGGCCTTTCTTCCAGATGGCTTTGCATAGAGGAGAATGAAGTGTTTGCACTTTACATTATATATGGACCTTAAATAATCATTTGACCCTTGAATACATACTAATGAAGAAGCCCCAATGAATTTTAATATAAAATTTTCAGAAAGTATTGTCACGGTGTTAGATCTATTTTCTGCACTTACCATTAAATAATAATGCATTACTGCTCAATGGTGCAAGATGTGCATGTAATGCGCCGCTGTTTAAGAAACCATCAAACAATTATCGTGCTGTTTAGAAGCTTGGATTGAATTAAAGAAGTCGGGGAATAGAATCTTTTTACTTGAGATGACCTCATATATAATTCTATTTGCAAAGCCTCGACTTAATAGGCGTTAATTTGCAATTAGTAACATATTTTGTGTGTGTGCATGCAGTTCTTTCAGTAGATCTTTCAGTCTCACTGCATAAGCCCTCCATTCTTTTCTTTTCTTGTTACTAGATGCTTCTTGCATTGATGGATGAGGCTTACACAGGATCAGCAATAGAAATTTTAAACGAGGGTTCAGGTTTGGAAGATAATGGATCTTTGGATTGGGCAGACCCCACTTTTCTTGAAATTTTGAAAGATGAAAATGATGGAATTGCGGTATGTGACAAACCTCTTGTAGGATTGTATTGATTCCTTACGGTTACAAACTGATGCTACAATATATTGCACTGTAGCTTAAAGGAGTTGGTATTTTCAATGCTCATTGCGAAACATTCTATCATGATACCTGTTAAAAGATATTCAGATTATTTATTGCTGAATCAGAATATCTTTTATAATGGATTATCAATATACTTAATCATGCATGCGATAGAACCACAGGCCTAACAGAGTTGGTGATGGTTTTCGCCTTTTTATGGAGAGGGTTCACATCCTGCAAAGAGGCATTTGAAAAGTAATAAATGCTGGGACTACTGGGAGTCCTTATAAAAAAAGTATGCATTCTATGTCCAAATAATACAGAATGTACATTTATCTCAATTTTATGAAGTTTCAGGAACGCCACTGGACTTCTCCTACAATGGCAGCAACACTTCGAGCAGCTGTGAACAGTCCACAATCAGATAGATTAAAACAAACCCTTCAGATGAGCCCACACCTTCTTGGCTTATATTTCTCTATTGCATTGAAAGATATCAATGATTGTAAGTGAGCTAATTTTTTCTATGCTTTTGGGTAACATAGATAAGTGTCACTTGGACCTCCGAAGTTGCAAAAAAAAAAAAAAATGCTAGTTCACCCTGGGAAGGGCAAAAGCAACACATCCATGAACCCCTTGTTGTCAGCTTTGTTCAAAATTTGACCAAAATAACCTTCTTCTTTCCATCTTATGTAGCAGATGAGACATAATTTTAGCAGTCACAAATGTATGTCTAGTCTAGGGTTTGGGTCTTTGGGTTGCTTTAAGTCGGCTTGTTTCAAAGATCTCAGGTGATTCTGGTCGGGGCAGTATTGGGTGCTCGCATGAAGTCATTGGGTTATTTTTCTTCTTCGTGTTGAAGTTCAATTATTTTCTCTTTCAAGTTCAGTTCACTTTGGGCTCTTGTCAGCTGACTTCTTAGGTTGTTTAGGTTAATTGATTTTGAGTTCATTCTAGTTTATTAGCCTAGCAAAGTTGATTTCAGTTGCAGCCAAGTTGCTCTTTGGTCAGAAGCCAAATTATTTTGGGTTCAGCAAGGTTTTAGTTCTTTTTCAGGTTGCTCAATTTGTTAGGTTGAATTAAAGCATATGTAGCCAGAAAGATGTACTTAAATTAACTTGAAAAACTGTTGTTCGGAACAATGGAGTAAAGCTATCCTAGGAGCACCATGGCCTCCCGTGCACTTAACTCAAAAACATCATTAGAGCACCATGGCTTCCCGTGCACTTAACTCAAAAACATAATTAGACAACTTCAGATTTCAATTTATCATGCTCTATTTTCTTTAAGTCCACCTATGTTTTACATAGCCGGTCCCAAGCCCGGAAAGGAGGAGGGTTATGATGGGCTTGACGAGCCAACGTAAAAATTTAGCTAATCTTATGTAAATGAAATCCAATATGGGCTTCATTTCTAGCCTACCCCAACTTGTTTGGGACAAAAGGCTTTGTTGTAAAGTACTTGTTTTGAAAATTTGTAAGTGGCTCCAAAATAATAATAAAATAATCAATATTTATATATAAAACTAGGTCATTTGCAAAAAAATCAAAACAAGTACTTAAAAAACTCTAAAAATAGGATTTTTTTGTTTCCTGCTAGATTTTGATATAAATAATTGATTGAGCATGACAAATCGAAATTTAAAGGTGTCTAATGATTTTTTTGAGTTAAAAGTACACGAGTCCTTGGTGCTCTTAGGAGCAACATAGCTTTACTTGGAACAATTTATCCTCTCATGTTACTAGTAGGTATACTGAAACTTTTGGGGTTGTACAGGACTTTTTTTTCATCCTGATTCATCAGAATTCGTCTCAAAGCATTTATCAGTATTATACTTCTTTTGATTGATCTTGATGTATTGCAGCTCTGTTGTGTGCTCTGATTCCACTTCTTATGTCTCGCTATGACACCATATGTCCCGATAAGACTTTCTGCTTTGAGGTTAGCTGCATCCCTCTCTTTTTTTCGGTTGAATATCGAGCTCCAATTATCATCATTGTTGAGAGATGAAAGGGAAAAAATTAGGTTCAGAAGAGGCTGTCTGATTTCATGCTAGCTGTCTTTCAAAGGTGTCCTCAATTCATTGCGCTGCTCAAGGTATGTGCATTACTCTTTTGTCCATTGAACTATATTTGTCCATTGAACTATATTTTTAGTTGTTCTTTTATTGACTGTTTGTAATATGATAGTCTGATATTACTATCTTAATTCAATTGTCTTGCAGAAGCCTATTATGGATAGACTGGCTGAAGCTTATGACAGCCCTGCTAAGGTTACTTCTATTTTTTTATTTAATAAAAAAAGGTATTTTTGCTTTAAAATAGATTTTTGCCTGTGTACTTATGTTTTTGTGTGAATTTCTGATGATTTTTTATATGAATCAAGACGGAATTAGGATTGCATCTATGCTGGGCAATAGGGGAACATGGAGCTGGTGGTACATCACACAAAGATGTGGCTCGCGTACTCTTTGAGAACTTAGAATTGCTTCTGTATGAAAACTTAGCTACAAGGTTTGTACCTTTTGTCCCAGAAAAGCTGCTCGTTTAGAAAATTATGCACAAAAAGGAAGATTTTATACTTTAAGCTGTCTGCTGACAATTTAAGAGGAGAATGACTTCTGAATCTAGCATTTTATTTCTTTGGCCATGTTTTCATGAATCCCAATTTATGGATATGCTTGCCATCATCCAGCTTTTAGATTTAAAAATTTGACAAGAACTTTTTTAGATTTCTAATTTTATTTGTTTTCCTATGCTTAGATAAAAAAAAGAAACTAAGAAATAAGGAGAAATAAATAAGCAAAAGTAAGAAACTAATATCAGTGCAACTAGTTCAAATACATTCAAAGAAAATAAAAATGAATAAAAATATCAAGACAAAGAAATGTCCTAGTATATTTATGGTAGGCAAAGACATCAATTGGGTTTCTGATTTGCTGATACTATGACCATTTTAGTATAATTAACACCATATCATATATCTTGCTTTCCCTCTCTTTCTTTAATTTTTTATTTTTGTGAAGCCGGTTGGGTTTGAATCAGGAGTCAGCGATTGATCCAAAGGGGAATTCCTCGAGAAAGTCTTCACAAGCTAGACTTCTTTGCTGTGTGGTGACGGCGATTTCTAAACTTGCCACTTGTCATAATGAGTTGCTCCCTCGGGCCCGCGTGTCATTGGCCAAGGTATCTTTTTCGTTGCCATGTCCATTATAATTGACAGAAAACAGAACTTTTGAAGTTGAAGGGTCTAAAATTTGTTAGTCTGCAGAGATCAACATGTACCCCACTTTAAACTCCTAGTAACATCAATCAATAAAAGAAAAGAAAAGAAAAGAAGCGACTATTTAGAAACAGTTGATTCTTAGAATTCACGTCTACTCTTTAACGCACAATTTGGACTGTCTATTCAAATCAAGCACAGATCTCATCTTCTTAAGATCATTTAAAATTTGTACTGTATCATAATCTTTATTTTAATGACATTCAACTATTTGTATTGCTGTTTGGTAAACTAAATTTGGTTTGTATTTTTAGGTTGCAAGGTCAAAAGTAGTTGATAGGAGAGTATGGAGACGTGCCCGTGATTATTTGGGCTTGATGGATGAACCTGCTCTCTGCTGGTCAGTTCTTGGACCCAACACCGAAGAAGCAAGTGGGCCTGGTATTGTGGATTGGAGCAAAGGGGATTGCAAAATGGTTGCCCATATTCCATTTTACCTTCTAGCCGAGCAAGAAGGTAGCCTTTCTGGATTCTTGTAGAAAAAAAAAACTAAAAAAAAAACAATATTGTGCTAATTATTTAGACAGATATAAGCAGAATGATGATATTTTGTTTTATCTTTGTAGGTGCACCTTATCATGACTTCTCTTTTGGTGATGTATTTCTAGTATAATGAAAATCGTCCAAAGCGTCTCCATTTGCCCCGCAAATTAGAGTTAATGTAATATCATTTGAGGATCAATTCTTCTTTCAGTGCAACAGCTCTCTTTAAACTTTCCAAGGTAATACCTCTATGTACAGAGCCCTAGTAAGGATATTTTTTTTACCTCTATTTTGGGTTTTGCAAAGGTCACATTTAGTGCCTTTTTTGTCCCCAATTTAGTAGGTTACGCTCTGGACCATAACAGGCGGTTGAGCCATTGGCTTCTTTCTGCTAGTATGTATTAGCAGTTATTGTACATGGTAGTAATGGCGATTTATATCCGCTTGCACTATTGTGATGGTAGCAGGGGTGACATTGTATCACTGATAACTGGGTTCCATCAAATTAAATATTATAATATACTCCTCCTGTATCAAGCCGTCCGGACTTAATCCAAACTTCCAGATTTTGTATGGCAGGATCCTGCCATCACAACTATGGCATCCGTAGCAACGGAGTAGACAAGATAAATTGCAAAGATTATGAATTATACTTTTTGGATGAGTACATAAATGTCATGAAAACCCATTGCAGGCTTCCTGTAAATCGATCGTATATTGATAGTATTTCATTTTTCTTGAAGTTCAATTGAATAGCACCTCATATCTTTGACAGTGATATATTTTAAGAAACATGGATAATCATTAAATTTTGCTTGAAGAAGTTTTCTTTTATTTAAAATGTACATTGATTTGAGGGTTTGGCTGTCCTTTTATTTATTTTTTGAGTAAAAGATGGGGTCAAGTCATCTAAATTTCATGTATAAGACGATTACATAAATGTGATCTTTTGAATTAAAGAAAAAATCAGAGAAGAATACACTAAACAAAAACATGAAACAACAAAAAAAGGGTTTGGCTTGGCTGTCCTTTTATTTCAAAAGAGTTTTTGTTTTTTACATTATCAGAAGCTGATAAAGAAAGTCATTATCGAATTTATATATATATTGTGTATAACTATTTTCATTTTCAAACTAAAATAATATAAACACAAATAGAGTGATTTGGTTGACAGGAAATAGAAAGCAAAGGAAATGAAAGAAGATCAAGTGATAGATACTGTTATCCTCTAGTACTTCAAATACTCTAAATGGCATCGGATGGTTCATATAACTTTGAGATTCACGTGTTTGAATCTCAAAGTTATGTGAGCCGTTCGATTTCATTTGAAGTATTTGGAGTATTCCAAAGAATATGAATTCACATAATGTCACGGTTAAATTGTTATTTAACCATTCACAATGAATTTATTTCTACTATGGACTTGACTATGTTTGAAGTGAATGCTCATATAACTTGTATGATTATAAGTTTTCCTTGAATCAAGATCATTCTTTTTTCATTAAAAACCCAGAAAATCAAATTTTCACAGCTCTTTTCAGTCAAGTGGCACTTTTACTTGCACATTATGCCAAGATGAGATTGTGGCAAGGTTATCGGAACGGAAACTACCTTCACATCCTTAGTATCAAGATTGCTTAGCATTTAATATTATGAACAAAAATTGGGTCCTTATGTTAATGTCACATGGATTACGAATTTACGATACATTGTTCTAAATTTTGAAAGACAAATCCTATATAGGTACAATTTCAAAATTTGTTATTAACCTAGCCATGCTAAGATGCCCACAATTTTGGTGAAGCCAGAGCTAGCCACTTAAATCCTATATATACTACATTAGAGCGAAGCTTGAATTGATTTGGTCACTTCATCCTATTCCTATACCTGATGATAACTGCACTGGTACTGGTAGCCATGCAGGTGAAAAGAAGATAAATGCTCTGATCAGGTGTACATTAGTACATAGCTGATTTGATTTGGAGATAAATGCTCATTCATCAGAGGAAGGTATACATGATGCTCTTGCAACAACCCGTTTCCCACTTATTTGTTACTACAAGTAATTGATTAGTCAATTCAACCTATAACCGTTTCCAAGAAAATAAATTTGTTTGTTGTTTTGTGAAAGAAAAGGAGGAATGTTATAGCAGGGTCAGGGATTGAACTGTTGAAATTTAAGTGGGAAAAAGGTTGTTGAAGCACTAGACGCGCGTATTTAATTCGAGTCAAAGTGTGACATGTCTTTTGAAAGAAAAGCTGATTCACTGGTAACCTCTGCTAGGAGACGACGCGGTCTTTGCTTCTGCCGTACAATACTGATATAATGTATAATATTATTAAAATTTTGATTAAGTTATTTAGACTACATTTCCGTTCAGATTATTCAGATTATAAGTTATTCTTATAATATATATTTTATTATAAAATACTCAAGATTCACAGTTTTTACTCGTGCGTCGAAATGATTCAATTCTATCAACTGACATGCGATTCAACGAATTACTATCTTATATCTCTCTTATTAAGCTTATTAAGGAGCTTGGATGACAAAATACTTAAGGTTTTTGATTTAATGGTTTTTTGGGCGGATCGTGTAACAGCCATCCGATCAAATTCCATCTGCAAGGTTTTCCAGCAAATTTCAAATTTCAACACAATTGTTCTCAGGAATTCTCCATAAAAGATTCCGTAAAACTTGTGATTAAAGTAAAAAGTCGCTATAAATAATGTAGGCAACAATGTTCGAATCTGAGTCAAGTCTAACACCTTCCAAGTACTTAATCACTGAGCCACTCATTCATTTTCAATATAGTAACTTATGTATTATATATATCCTTATAATATATATTTTTTATTATAAAACTGTGATTATTAATATGTATTAATATGCGAGTGATTTTTCGTCTATATTATTTTCTTCTGTTGCTGTATACGGATACAATTACTGGTGATGACAACGATGACAATGATAATGATGACAATAATAGTATATCATCATCATCATCATCATCATCATCATCATATTTAAATTAATAATAACAATATATTGCCTTTCTCAATTTAACTCCCCAATTAATCATGGAAATTTCATATGCGCATATCTGATTACTATTACTGAATGAAAAATGACTCGAAATGTAATGGTGACAGCATATCCCAAAGAGGTCACAAACAAACAACATAGACTGAATCAAATGAAGTACCATACAGAAACTACATAACTTTCTCTCAAATTTTAAACTTCAAACCTAAACAAAACATCGCTCCAGAAAAGAACACTGACAAAGAAGAAATTTGTTACAGTACTATAATAAATGGAAGGTGTCTTTTTGAGTCCAAAATAAACTAACACTAGCTTTCAGTGACAATAAGAGAAGTCAATGCCGAACCAACCCCCCTTGCATTGTGGTGGTGGATTGTAGAGTGCCTTACAAGTTACCTTGGTTTCCAAACTAAATTAAAATGTGACCATACACCACAAGGCAAGGAGATCGAGTTTGAGGTGCGTTCTTGACTTCCCACAAATTAGCTCCAATAGTCCCATTCCTCATCTTTCCTGCTAATTAATAGAAATCACAAGAAAATAGAAAGAACTCAAGTGTCAGTATATTTGCATAAACATTCAATAAATGATGTTTTTGAAGATTTTAGGCAGATTTTGCTTGCAGAGAAATGTTTTTGTAACCTTGTGGACATTTGCATGAAAATATAATTAATTATACGACTCACAATAAACTGGATGAAAAAATAAGAAAGAAAAGAATATCATTGGATATTTGGATCTACACCTGACAAATACCAATTGAAGATAATTAGACATAAGCAGCTTACCTTTTATGATACATAGAAGATAAAAGCCACAGCAGACACTAAGGATGATGATTGCTTTCTCCCGAGACAGCAGACTTGATACGATCCACCGTGCATGCAATGAGACTATTGACTGTTGCTACAGACCCAAGTGACAGCTTGGCTGTAGGGACCGAGTCGACCAAGATCTGGAAAGCCACTGTCAGAAGGGACCCACCACCTGAACCCATCTCACCGACTGCGGGGCCAACTGCTTGCATGTTGGGCCCATCAGGCAGTATGGCAAATCCTGAGGGCAGGAGTGCCACATAGTCAGGGTCACCGCCGTTTAGCACCACATTCATGGCTACTACATCAACTGGCGCATATATTACATACGAGCCAGATTGATCTGTGCAACTCTCTTGCAGTATCAGCATGTTACTCTGGTTCGAGTTTGTGCTCTGGTAATTATAATAAGGAATTTAGTATATGAAATTAAATTGTTTTCTTATGAAGTTATGATCGTTCTTACATTTAAAAAAAAAAATCATTTTTAAAGTTAGAATTAAATGCTAAATTATACTGACATTTACACGGAGGAGAGAAACACAATTTCCATGATCCCGACCATTTGCGATGTGTGCCATTTCCTGAACCACACCGCCATTCGAGAGGATGTCCCACTGCAAAATGCACAAAAGCAACAAGTATGAGACACTATTATGTTAATTTTCCTTGCTTTCTTTTCATCGAATTATTTTATGCAGTTATGTGTTGAGAAAACTGTTCTTTTATAAAAGTCCTAGATCTATATATATAAGGAGTAAAATTTTGTAAGAACAAATAATCCCGAACTTCAAAACAATTTTCATCACCATTTTTTTTAACTTGTATAAAAAATCTATATAAATGGACACATCACTGTCTTGAAAATTAAGTCCTAGATTAGCATTAAGAAAATGCACAAAGATTCTAATGAAGGTGACATTATAGATCAAATATTCTTCATACCTCGCTTCTAGAGCTCTCATCTCTTAGGAAATCGAAGACCCTTTTCGGTGGTACCGGAAGCCAGAAGGAGGTTGCCGCATTAAGAACAATGCCAGGTGGCCTGCCAGGATCATCAATGCTTTTTCTGGTCATCACTCGCACATCTTCTGCGCCACTGCCAGACAACGTAGTCCACTGATGTGCAGTTGAAGCTGTAACTCCACCACAGAAGCTTATGACCATTCTCTCTGCCAGTTTGAGCATGCTCTTTCTACCTTCTGGAGTAGTTATCACTGTTGGAAAAAAAAAATTAAGCAACAGTGGTCACAATAAGTTAAGTGTTTGAAGTTCTGAGAAGAACTTGTGTTATGGCTAACTTTTACACACTAAAAGAGAGTTATACTACAAATTAAAATGATATTTCTTTTTGTTCCTGTCAATGTATAAAGTTATATTTATAATGAACCTCAACTGATCATTGAATTTCTAAAATAAGAAGAAAACTTCTTTAAAAGGTAATCAGAAATATCTGCTTTAATAGAAAATTGAAGGCAAAATCAATCCACAAAAAACCCATGCAAATGACAATCTTTATCTAATTGATACTTTAATCAAATTTGGAGTTACAAAATCAGGGGAAGGAACAATACCGCCAATATCACCGGAGGGAATATTGCTGGCCATGGCACTTGCAAGGCGTTCGCACTGACGATCTAAAGTTCCAACCCATCGTTTTGCACCAAATGCAAGACCTGTATTGACCAATGGCTTGTATAAATTGTGCACCGATCTATCGTCCACTTCAACATGTTCTACCCAAGTTACCTACAAAAATCCAAACCTTTTACCATTAGTCCTAATTTTAACAATGAAACAGTAGTGCTTATATAGCTGAAAATGAAATTATCACGATGCATGTATATTTTTGTTAGACAACTCATTACTCTTACCTTGGAATAACCGTTTGGCATTTCTTGGATCAAACAACCAGACGGCCTCCTTCTGCACCGACTAACGGGATTTGAGCGTAGACTATCCAAGGATACATCAACCACCGCCCATGTTCCGTCCGCATTTTGCTTACAGTACCTCACAAATAAGCTCTCTCGAGTAGGAACAAGTGGAGATGGTACTTGGAATTCCGCTGACATCTAATCAAATCATAAGTTTGAAGAATTAAATATATTACTATCGCATAAATTAAATTAAAAAGATGCATGCAGAAAAACTAAATTATCAATAATTAGTATAACTCCAAAGGTAATTAGTGCTCACTAGTAAGTAGTAACTACAGAAACACGAGACATTTTTACTAGCTAATTAGCAAAAATACATGATGATCATGCTATTGTTCAGGTCCATGATGAATACTGCAAGAAAAGACATATAAGCACATATGACAGAAAGGTCTTGAGATGATACCACTTGCAAAGCACCATTGTAGTTCCCGGCTACTCCTGTTGATAGGACTTCTACTGTCATGGCTCTTGAAATAATGCTGGAGAATAACGTCGAGTATTGGTTCTTCAAATGATAGAAGGGAGAAAGAAGATATTAGCATGCATAATGATACTTTTTTATTCTGGAATCAAGATCGACTCCACCATCTTTTAAAATTAGAAACAATAGTATTTTCTAGTAAATTTATACTGATTTTGAATCCAGAAATTGTTCGAAGCTACATGTTTCCACTAAATCCCTAATATTTTTAATTACGTAAAGGTTAATATTAGATTATTAGTGCATCTTTGGGTGTCAGTAATCAATATTGTTCTTCATGAACCTGCAAAGTACAATTATGATGCAGATAATTAGTTACATTAATAATGGAACATATATATTGCCAAGTTGTTCCGTGAGATATTATAATTCACATATATAGTCCGGTTATTATTTCATTAATTTAAGTTACCACAAGTATTATGAAAAGAAATGAGAGTCATACCACATCCATTAGTATTTCAACAAGATTAACATGATTCATTATCACAACTGCAGTTTCCCGCGATGCCTCTGACTTGAAGCCTAATGGTTTCGGCCCAATCCCTCTTGGAAACATCCTTACATACTCCTCTTCATTCAAAGTCTCATCCAAACTATCTATTCTTTGAGTCCATAGGGGTTCCCCGATTTGAGCCATTCGCAAAAGTTCTTCCATAGCTGCAACAGCTAATTCAATAACCATAGGTTTCTCAATGTCAGACTGGCCAGACACACTCCTTAATAAATCACCTGCTCCAAAAATCTCATTTCCAATACCCGTTTGAACACCAAATCCTCCAACTCCAAGATCTAATGGTGAGCGAGAAGTTATTTGATTAGAGAAGGGGTAGGAGACCAATGGTTTCCCGACGTACTTTGCAGCTATTCCTGATATCCTATCAATCTTTGAAAAAGAGAAGGGTTATTTGCAATTATCAACTAAATAAATGCAAAGCAAAGCAAAGCATAACAAAACAAGACAAAAGATGACAAACATAACATAGCATGTCAGATATATCGATCAAGAAAATTACTGAGCCAATTAATAGTCATATTCTCAAGAAACGCCACATGCATTAAAATTAACAGATTACAAATTTATTCAATGTACGGAATATATTTAACACTATAATATGGTGTTAATTTCAAGTTTAATGCTTGATAATAGTAAGATTAATAATAGTAAATTATTGATGACAACACTGATGACAGCATAACAAAATCATTTATTCATATGTGAATTCTATAAAAGTTGAGGGAAATAAGAAATTACATACCTCCTCCCTCAAACGAGCATTCTCCAACCTAAGATGGTGCTCATCAAAGGACATCTCACCTAAAGCTGCTGGACCACCACAATTAGGACAGGATGCATTCGTTAAAGCCTCTTTGTACCGCATGTTTTCGGCACGGAGCTTATCATTCTCAGCACGGAGTTGTGAGTTTTCATGCCTCTCATGTTGGTTCTATGGCAAAGAAGAATGTTGCAACGATTTATTTGATTGATTGAATTGCAAATTGTATTAGATTAGGGAATGATTAATTAAGTTTACGACATGGATGCTAACTGTCTGCACCGGAAATTCGTAAAAAAGAAGAACGTGGCATATATGCATGCCTTCTATACATACAAAACCTGCATATGTAATGCATACCTTCATTTGAGTGCGCTTATTCTGAAACCAGAACTTGACTTGGAGCGGCTCCAAACCAAGTTCTCGGCTGAGTTCCTTTCTTTGTTTATCATCTGGATGAGGACATTCTTTGAAGAATCTGCAAATTGATAAAGGATTGCTATATTTAATTAATGTGTGAGGAAATTGAACAAGAACAAGTGAACAACAAATATTGATAATCAAAATGAAACTTTATCTTGTGAATTTTGTTCAAGACAGCAAGGACAAGGAATACAGTTTTAATTTTATTTTACTCTTTATAAACAAATTTTAAGAGATGAAAAGAAACAAAACACAAAGATATGTATCAATGTTTCCTTCAAGAAAAGAGTAATCTCCAGTACATCAAAGAATATTCGGGACAATCATCATTTTTTTGATCGGATGGTTGTCGTTCGTTGAGACTAGAGAAAGTTTTTTTTATAAAAAAATAATTTTTAAACACATATCGACTACGATATCCGGTGAAAATCAAGGTCCACTAAAATAGGAAACATTCTATTTTAATTTTTTTTTAAGTATTTAAATAAAAATTTCGATACACTCAATTATTTCATTCCAAATCATAGGATTTGTTACCCAAAAAAACTTTAACCGGTTACATTTTAGTTTCTTGATATTGTCCTTGATTTATCAGATAATATCAATATAAAAAATTCTTGATTAAAAATGGTATAGTAAAATCTTAATAATAAGAATTGCTGCTTAGAATATCAATGATTGTATATGTCAAAAGAAAACGTTGTATTAATTCAATTATGAATTAACAACTGTTTGTATGACCTAAAGAGATGACTTACGCTTCCATTTCTTGGATCTGGTGCTGTGTGTGCCGGTGGTATCGTTTTTTCTTCGGCCTTTGGTTTGGATCTGCCTGATCATCCCCAGAAAGGCCCTCAATATTCTCGCTCCCTGATTTGCTTAGTTCAAATTCATCCTCCCGTGCTCGATTCATCATCTCACTTTCTGCA
This sequence comes from Eleocharis quinqueflora, assembly GCA_964058865.1. Taxonomy (NCBI): domain Eukaryota; kingdom Viridiplantae; phylum Streptophyta; class Magnoliopsida; order Poales; family Cyperaceae; genus Eleocharis; species Eleocharis quinqueflora. The sequence continues at coordinate 36,250 of CAXKVX010001075.1, forward strand.
GTGCTCGTCACCGTTGTTGGCATCTCCCCTAGTGGCTGATGTTGGTTCTGTTGCATTTGCAGTTGTTGTGCTTCTAGTAAGTTTGCCTACAAATTAATTAAGAGGGAATTAGAATGAAGTTTAGCAAAAAAAAAAAAAAGAGAAAAAAAATAGAGATAAGGGATAGAGATATACTGGAGGCAGAGTAGAAATCTTGAGAAAGAGAATATAATCTTGAGGGTTTCTTATTACAATGAGAAAATTCTAACATATATCCCAAAAGCTTACTTCACAACAAAAAGGAGCACATGAAATACAGCATATGCCTACTTCAAAAATGAAATAGAAATTAAAGGTCATGATAGATATATAGGGAATTCAGAGAAAACAAAAACCTTAGAATCCGACATTCTAGTGGCGATGGAGGGCTGTCTCTTGGTTTTCCTCGCTTTTGTTTTTCTTCTAATTATCTGAATTCTAATAACTTTTGTTTCGTTTATAATGTGATATACTCTCAGAAGTAACAAGACCGGTTTCCAGCTGTTTGCGCCGACATGTAATTAAACCTCAAATTAACAGATCTAATCGCCGGCCCTAATCACCGGCCCGTAATCAGTGTCTAATATATGATTATAGAAACTTATATGACACTCTCAAAATAAGAAGGGTCACAGAAAAGTAGCATAAATCGAAGAAACAGAAAATCTACCAAAAAAAATTAAAAGCCAAATCATTAGTTTTACCTGACTAAGAGAAAGAGGTGAAGAGGAGCCGAAACCCGTGTTGGTCAGTCGATCGATCATAGAGGGTACATGCCGTGCTGGAATCATGATCCCAGAAGGCATACTTCAATTATCAAGAACCAAACCCTAATTTGGTATTCTCTTCGTTCAAGTGGCTTACTATATATAATCGACAAGTAAATATCTCTTGAAGGCCTTCTAAGATGCTGAGAAGAAGAGTTGCATGCTTAATCAGTCTTGTACTTAATTGGTGGCAAAAAGACCATTTGGTTTACTTAAAAAAATTATTAAACAAATTAGAAGGATGGAGGAGAGATGAGGGGGTCATACAAGAAGCTTTTGCGCCAAAGATCTCAGAAAGTAACAGATCTATGCATGGTAACAATATATACGGATTGACCTTATTTTTCCCTCTATCTCTATGTCTCTCTTTATCTCTCTCTGTGCATATATATATATATCTTACTTGCCTGAAAAGCAACGTGTATCTAGTACATGCATCTGAAGAGAGGGTGTTGTTTCAGAAATAGGCCATTGGAGAGGAGGGCAAGAGAGCTTAGTGAAGAGGAAAAGGGCTGGAAGAAGAACAGATGGAGAGAATGTGGAGAGAGAAAGAGGAGTTATTGCAGAGCGTGGAGAGGGGGGTGCAATTGCATTTATTGAGAGAGAGAATTAAAGAAAGAGAATGGTGTTATTGCTTTAGAGAGAGAGAGATAGAGAGAGACCCGAGGAGGAGCACCTGTCTATGCTTTAAATTTTGCCACTATGAGAGGGTAACATACATACATACATACATACGAAGAAGTAACTCATGAGAACAAATCCCCACGAGAAATTTTACTATGATGAAGATATATACTGACGGTAACACTGCCTCTTTAGGGTTTTTTTACATGTTATGGAATGTATGTGATATGCATGGTTTGACATGCAATAATAGAAAGTATATATAGTTTGATATGCAATATTAGTAAACATCATTTTTGATGTGCATGCATGCGTTGACATGGAAATTAAATAAGAAGTATAAGATTGATATTAGTAAACATCATTCATTATATTTACCAATAACTCCATGGCAAACGTTTCGACATTTTACTATTTAACTGAATCGTACCTGACTCATAAAATATATCAATTTGTAGGAATAATTAAATGTAATACTTTTATGACTGTTCAAGCAGAAATCAGAAATGACTGAGTTATTTGTTAGGTTTCACCATAGGAGGTGGCTCATGCACTGTAAAAAGAAAAAGAAAAATATGAAGTTACATGATATTCTTTTCTAATCGTTGAATTTTAATTAATTATGTCATTATGTTCTTAATTAATTAGTTATTTTTAATTAATTAGTTTTAATTAATTATGTCTTATATGGTCTTAACTAATCGTTGAGTTTAAAATAATGCAACTTGTTCATCGATCACACATCTAATCATATATGTTGTTTAATTATCATGCCTTTAACATTTAAAAGATTATCCTTACATATTCAAAATTTAAGTACTATAAAAATTACTTACAGAAAATATTACCTCATTTTAGTGTCTATCTCATGTAAAAAAATCTTTCTCCCTCTCTCATGTAACTATTTTTCTTCATTCGATAAAAAGACTAAAGTAGGTATTTCAACCTACGTACTTCAAATTGAAAAAAGATATTGTGCCTCCGTTCAATGTCCCCAAAAAAGAAGGCCCCTAAAGTCAAAGCGTGGGGTCTGCATGAGACCCACGCGTAAGTGACAGTAGAGAAAATGAGGGAGAGGCAGAACAAGGACACTATATCAGCGTCCAAGAAAAAAGAACAATTATCAAGCTATTTTAACGAGGGTGTGTTAATTTGCAGTTTACGTGCTCACAGTGTTGTATGTTGTGTTTTATGTACTCTACTTACACTCACTGAATTCAGGGGTGGATTCAAGATTTTTTTTTCAGGGTGGTTCAAAATGATGAATATTTAAAGAATCAAATTATAAGCCTATTTTTAGATTTTTTTTTAATTACATGATCAATTTTAGATTTTTTTTCACGGTGGGTCAGCTGACACACCCTGGACCTTAGTGGCTCCGCCATTGACTGAATTAGACGATAAAACGAAAGATGTAAGGATCAGTATTGTAGAATTTACTAGATCGATCCACTCTTTTGAGTTTTTCCATTTTTATTTGAAAAAATACCATTATATATTTATATATGTAGTATATAATTAATGAGAAAAATTGTATCAACACTTTTTCCATCCAAAAAAATATCAGCAGTATCTTCTATTAATAAAATGAAGATATAAGATATATATATATAGAGAGAGAGAGAGCATGGCTAAAATAATATGCATAGTACATCCCATTTTGTACTATGCATATAGATATAAGTCATTAAATTGAGATTTAAGTTACTCAATAAATTCTTCATATGAAAATATTATAGGAAATCAAATTTCGTGATTTTTAGAGCTTTCTAGCTATTTTTTAAATATTTTTTAAAAACAGTCCAGATTTAATACTACAAAAGTGTCATTTCTGAACTGTTTTTAAAAAAATTTAAAAAAATAACAAGAAAGCTCTAAAAATCACGAAATTTTATTTCCTACAAGATTTTGATATGAAGAATTTATTGAGCAACTTAAATATCAATTTAATGACCAAATTAAATACAAATGGACGCATAGTACGTTATGTGGTGTACTATGCATATTATTTTAGCCATGCTCATATATATATATATAATAAAACAATGGAGCTTTTGGAAGAAAAAAAAAATATTTTTCAGAAGAACAATAGAACATCTAATAGATGAATAGCTAATGTATTTTTTTATGATTACTTAATTTGGTCATATTCATCAATGGGGACGATTGTGATATATATCCATATTTCTTTGAGTACGATATGATCATTGATAAATATTATGAAATATAAAATAAAATTATAAACATATTTTCTGTAGTAGTTTAAATTCTTGTGTATCAAATTTGATCTGTAACTGAAATTATATAGTCATAATTAATTGATAGGTTGTGTCAATAAATTAATAAAACCTTGTTTATGCTAATCATTTCGTAAATTACACCTGATTTACATTGCAATCTATCATACTATATATGATTATTTTAGCATAAACTGAAAACCTTAAGTTACAAAAGAATCTGACAGATGGCCAATCATCTCCCAATTAACATAATTTGAGAATAATGATGACTAATATATAGCAGTTAGTTATGCACCACATGTACAATTCTATTTTTACAGTAGTAACAATGTAATTAGGAATATTAATATTCTGGTAAGCACTTTTTTATTGTCATGCATGCATGGTTGCCAATCTGTCATCAAAGAATATGAACTATGTCAGTATATGTAACCTATCATATATCCAATATATATGCATTTAATCAAGGTTTGAGTTTGACGCATGTCACTGATTATTTATGATCGATTATCTTTGATCCCAGATTGATTATAAGGAGATATATAAAAGACTTTTAATGCCAGTCATAAATACTTGTTTCAAAGAGCATTAACTCTTCATATATATGCGTGAGAACTATTAATGTGAAAAGCAACTAGGTACTTAATTGATTAATTAATTATAAATCATTGCAAACCACCTCGTTATTCCATTTACTTATACCTTTGAATATGTATCCAGAGACATATTAAATTATATATATATCATAAACAACTCATGCATCATTCCCATTTACACTACTTAAGCTTGCTGTTAAAAGTCATTTCATATATGCATAATTCATATATGCGTTCAAAGCATATATGTATACTGGTGGTGAATTACACTTGCTGTATAATTTAGGTACTTCCTTGTATTTCTATTTTTTTTGGAGAGAGAATACATCTTCAATTACCTTAAAGATAATAATAAGTTGGGGGATAAAACATACTTTTTATTTTATTCTTTTTATACTTCTCTCTCTCTCCCCTTCTCTTTGTACTTTTTCCTCTTATTCTTACTCTATTGATATTCTTCATGCATAGCAGCATAGGAATGGTAAAAATAGATAAAATTAAATGAGTTTGTTCATGTCTTTAACCATTCTGACACACGAGTAAAAAAGTTTAACAAAGTGTAATTTCTGGTCCAGTACTTGAAACATTTCAGAATTTACCATGTTTTACTTTTTGTTAAAATAAAATTAATAAAATAAAACAACTATAGTAAATTTTGGTATAATAACTAGCTAATTAAGGCGGCTACTTGGTCAATCCAAATATTTACCTTTGCATTTTTGCTGTAAATGAGTTATGACTCATGAGTAATTAAGCATCTTTCTTCTATTATAACTGACAACCATTAATTATTTTGATTTTTCTTTACTGGATCTTCTATTATAACTAGCTATGTTTATTTAATGTCATTGTTAAGCTATAGACATGTACATTTTTTTTATTGATATCATTAATTATCATGGCCTAATTAAGTGTATTTATTTCCAAATATCATTAATTAGGTATATATTTCATGAAACAGGGAGTTAATTAAGGACTTCATGCTGCTTTAATTTGTTCATTAATCTCCTTCAATAAAGATATATAGTGATTAATCATATCTGAGTTTGTTAGAAGGATTATTATTATTACTTCACTATCAAACTTCATTATGCTAATTAGAAAATATGTTACTATGTCATAATCTCATGTTTAATGCACTGTACTCTAGCTGTTTATTTGCACAAAAACCCAAAAAGGTTTTCTCCGAATAGATCATAACTATTTGTGGATTCGAGTTTGACTTGAAATTTAAGAAAGGGAACAAAATCAATTAGAAAAGTTTTGAGTGCTTATTCTGAACAGAGCAATAAAGCGCGTTCAACTTCAACCCTCGATTTTCGAGTTCAGCTGCAAAAAAAAATTGCGTCATGAGAGACTTTATGTTAAGAAATAAAATATAATAAAATATAGAAGAATGAAATAGTAAGAAAATAAAATAGAAACAGAAAAAGTAACAGTTGTAGAATGTTACCGTTACAAAAGTACAAACGGTAAAAAAGAAGTATTGTGTATAAAAGCAAAAAAAAGGCAGAGAAATATGTAACAGAGAAATACAATAAATACAAAAGATTTTTCATAACTATACAAATCAGTTTTTATTATGATATCAGAGCGTGATTCATAATATATACTCAGCAATATCCAATCCATTCTTATCAGTTTTGTATCTGTTCTTATCAAAACATCAGAGAGAACCTTTTGCTCATCATCTACCAACAAAATACTAGTATCATACCAGTATCACCAGTTCTACCCAGGAATTTCGGTACCAAACTGGCGATTCACTGATAATCTCCAATAACCATGTCTGGCATAGAAAACCCAAACAAACAACCAGCAGAAAGTTCTCATCACTATCACCATGACAACAATCCCAGACTTACTGCATTCTTACTAAACGAACAAAATTACATACCATGGGTCAAATCAGCTCGAGTCAGCCTGAAGGGCAAGAGTAGACTAGGCTACATTGATGGTAGCGAGCCAAGACCAGAGAAAGAACCCAAACAATGAGATATGGAAGATAACCAGGCCATGACCTGGATTACTAGTTCCATGGAACCCAGGTTAAGCCAGATTTTTTGTTTCTGTGAAACTTCCCGAGAATTGTGGGAAGAGATCAGAAATAGCTACTGTGAGCAGAACAATTTCACTCAAGTTTTTGAACTCAAGCAAGAAATCTCTCAAGCAAAACAAGGAGGCAAATCAATACCAGAGCTAACTGGCTATCTGAAGGTCAAGTTCAAAGAGCTCGAGGTCTTACGACCAGCAACATCCGATCTGAAAACTCTCAAAGAAAGGGCAGAGCAAGACATGGTCTATCACTTTCTAATGGCACTAGACTCAAGCTATGATGCCTTTCGAGCACAAATCCTACTATCAAATGATGAGCCGGCATTCTCTACTGTCACAGCTATGGTGCAGAGAGAAGAAACAAGAAGGCGGGTGATGAATAACCCAAACTCTGACAAGGCCGAGACTCAGGCCATGAAGGTCGAATCTCAGGTCATGGCTGCAAAAAACAATCACCCCTTCCAATACCGAAACCCTAGAGACAAGGAAAAATCAAAAGTAACCCCAAATAAGGCAGCAAAGTGTGAACATTGCAGAAAAGATGGACACGACAAAAACAGCTGCTGGTTCCTGCATCCCGAGCTAAAGCCAGCATGATGGATCGATAATGAAGGTAGTGGAAAGGGGGAGACGAGAAGGGTAGCAGCTCACGCCGCTCAAAGCACGAAAGGTGAAGCGGCGAAACTCCCGAAGGAAGACAGTGCCGACCTAACTCAAGAAGAGTTGAACCTTCTCTTGAGGGGCCTTCTTCGAAAAAGTCGAATTTATAATTCAATTGGCCCAATACAAAATATTGGTTTAAAAGTTCTGTTGGGCCAAGAAACAAATACCAGACCAGCCCATATGTATATTATTCCTATGAAAAGAGAATTTGCTACCAGACCAAACCAGGCCACCAGAAATACAACTTGTACAACTCATTTAATTACAAAAAATGAAAAAATAGTTCCTTATTTTCTGAAAATAATAATAATGATAATCTGAAAACATCAAGCACTTGGGTACTTGACTCCGGTGCGTCCGACCACATGACCGGAAATAAATTGTTACTATACAACTATGAATTACACACAAGTAAGGAGTATGTTGTAGTAGCAAATGGTGAAAAAATGTTAATTGTTGGACATGGTTCAATAAACCTTTTTTCAAAAACTTTTAATAATGTTTTACATGTAGAAGGATGTGCCTCAAACTTATTGTCCATAAGTAAAATTTCAAAAGAACTTAGATGTGAAATTATTTTTTCATCAAATAATGTCACTTTTCAGGAAATAGTATCCAAGAAGATGATTGGTGATGGTTTTCTAAAAAATGGACTATATTTTTTTACTTCCCAAAAATTATGCTTTAGTGCAAAAAAGGAGGATATAGAAGCCTTATGGCACAAAAGAATTGGACATCCATGTAATAGGGTTTTGAATGTTTTGTTTAATTTTTCAAACATAGATTGTAAAAGTTGTGATGTATGTAACCTAGCAAAACATACTAGGCTACCTTTGGTAAACTCTATTACTAAGAGTAGTAAACCCTTTGAGCTCATACATTCCGATGTGTGGGTCCCACACGGCACCCATAGACTCTTATAACGGTTTTAAGTATTATGTTACTTTTATTGACGATTTTCAAGATTAACTCGTATGTATTTATTAAAAAGTAAAAGCAAAGTATTTTTTAAGTTTCAAGAATTTTTTCATCTAGTAGAAAATCAATATGGTGTCAAAATTAAAATACTTCGCACCTACAACGAAACGGAATATATAAATCATCTTTTCTCTTCCTTTACCAAGACTAATGGAATTATTCATCAAACCACTTGTGTCTATACCCCTCAACAAAATGGTATTTCGGAAAGAAAAAATAGACATTTACTAGAACTAGAAGTCACAAGAGCACTTATGTTCCAAACCAATGTACCAAAACCATATTGGTCCGAGGCCGTTCTTACGGCTACTTACTTGATAAATAGAACACCAAGTATTGTTTTAGGAAACAAAAGCCCCATAGAAGTTATTTACAAAAACAAAGCCAACATAAATCACCTCAAGGTATTTGGATGTACATGCTATATGCATAACATAAAAAGGATAAGTTAGACCATACCTCAATCAAAACTATATTTATTGGATACTCCTCTAAAAAAAATGGTACAAATGTTATAATCCAAAAAACAAAAAAACATGTATATTTCAAGGGATGTAACATTTTTTGAAGAAGAACCATATTATAAAAATATTGATGAAGACCCTCAAAACTCAGTTAATGAGAATGACGTTGTTCTTCCATTAACCACTAACTCAAGTATCGAGTCAAGAATTACAGGTAATTAAGGTGACACAAGTGAGGGAGAGAACACAGATAACAACTCACAAGATCAAATCATACATCAAGAGAAGGAGAATATGGATGATAATCCGCAAGAAAGTCAAGAAGAGGAAGAAAAAGAAACTAATGAGGAAGGAGAAGAAGAACTTTCATTGAGGAGATCAAATCACCAACATAAGCCATCTACTAGGTTACATGATTTTGTAACCTACAAGGTCCAATACCTTATTTCTAATTTTGTGTCGTATAATAATACATCTTCTTCACACAATGCTTTCATTTCCTCGCTTGAAAAAATTGTTGAACCAACAAGCTTTGAAGAAGCAAAAAAGAATGTTAAATGGGACAAAGCAATGAAAGAGGAGTTGGATGCTCTTAAAAAAATGAAACTTGGAAAATTGTTCAAATACCCCAAGGAAAAAACCTGTTGGTTGCAAATGGGTTTATAAAATAAAATACAATAGTGATTGCACCATTGAACGGTATAAGGCAAGATTAGTTGCCAAAGGGTACACCCAAACATATGGTATTGATTATCAAGAAACCTTTGCACCCGTTGCAATGAACACCATATGAATTCTATTATCTATAACAATAAACAATGGTTGGAACCTATACCAATTGGTTGTCAAGAATGCTTTCCTTCAAGGAGCACTTGAAGAAGAAGTATACATGTCCCTACCACCGGATCATAAAAAAGAACACGATACTAATATAGCTTGTAGACTCAAGAAAGCCATTTACCGTCTCAAGCAATCTCCAAGAGCATGGTATGGCAAGCTATCCCATTTTTTTAATTAATTATGGTTTTAAAGTAAGCCAATTGTTGTCCTTGTATATGTTGATGACATCATTATTACCGGAAACAATTGTGAAAAAATTGCCCAAGTAAAAAAATGTTTGAAAGAAAAGACCTTGGTAGGTTAAAATATTTTTTAGGTGTTGAAATTGCTCACTCCATCAAAGGCCTATTTATTTCACAAAGAAAATATATTCTTGACTTGTTGAAATAAACCGGTAAATTAGGGGTTAAACTGGTATCAACACCAATTGATAGTAATTGCAAATTAAACCCCGAGGAAGGTAAATTATTAAAGGATATTACCCAATATCAAAGACTTGTAGGTAAATTAATTTACCTAACTGCTACAAGATCCGACATATCACATGTCGTAGGACAAATAAGCAAATTTATTCATTCACCAAGAAAGCCACATCTTGATGCAATTGATAGAATATTAAGATACCTAAAAAATTCTCCAGGAAAAGATATATGGATGAAAAATAATAAATCTAATGAAGTGTGTGGCTATTCTGATGCAGACTGGACCGGGAGCTTTGATAGAAAATCAACAACCAGCTATTGCACATTTGTAGGCGGAATATAGTCACATGGAAAAGCAAGAAACAAAATGTTGTGGCGCGATCAAGTGCGAGAGCAGAATATCGAGCCATGACATCCACCGCAAGCGAGCTCATTTGGATCAAACAATTGCTTGGAGAATTAAACTTTTCGATCAAGGATCCGATGAAAATGTATTGCAACAATAATGCGGCACAACATATTGCGTCAAATGCCGTACTCCATGAAAGAACAAAACACATTGAGATTGATTGTCATTTCATACGAGACAAAATTCAAGCAAAGCAAATTGAAACTCCGTATGTGAAAAGTCAAGATTAATTTGCCGACATCTTAACCAAAGGTCTTATTCTAAAGATGTTCGACGAAATAGTTGACAAGCTAGGCTTGACGGATATTTACAAGCCTAGGCTTGAGGGGGAGTGTTAAGAAATAAAATGTAATAAAATATAGAAGGGTAGAATAGTAAGAAAATAAAATAGGAACAGAAAAAGTAACAGTTGTAGGATGTTACCGTTACAGAAGTACAAACGGTAAAAAAAGAGTATCGTGTATAAAAGCAAAAAGAAGACAGAGAAATATGTAACAGAGAAATACAATAAATACAAAAGATTTTTCATAAATATGCAAATCAGTTTTTATTACTTTAGTTAGTCACATTTTGTCTATCCAAAAGTCATCTCATTGTTTCATTAACACATGATGATTCTTTTTAATTAAACCCTAAATCATAAACCCTATATATATATAGAGAGAGAGAGAACTAGGCTATGGTGCTTGATCATCAAATTTCACAAATAGACGGTAAAAATTTAATTTATCATGCTCAGTAATTTCTTTGTATTAAAATCTTGTGGGATACCAAAATTTTCTGTTTTTGAATCTTGTAAGTATTTGTTTTGAATTTTTGAAAGTGACCAATTTAATGTATAAGCATTGTTTATTTTTATTACTATTTTTAGTCATTTTCAAAAATACAAAATAAATACTTACAAGATTCTAAAAATAGAAAATTTTGTTATCCCACAAGATTTTGATATAAATAAATTATTAAGCATGATAAATCGAAATTTTAACCACTCGTTTGTGTGATTTGATGATCAAGCACTATAGCCCAGTTATATATATATATATATATATATATATAGCTAGCTACTCTATAGTACATTAGTACGTATGACTATCTATCATTCTCCGATATGCGGAATGAACAGTGACTTTTTGCATTTTCTGTTTTTTTTCTCTGCTGTCCACGTGTTCCGTCTTTTGAGATTCCAAGAATATATGTGATTGGGGGGTGTCATCAAGTCTTCATTTCTCTTAGGATGCCATAAGTTTGATGCATTTAGTTTTTCTTTTTAAATAACTGGCGTTTATATAGGTTTATTAATTTTTTATTTGAGATCGTTTTTCGCTGTGAACTTGCATAATTGGAGATTCCATTGTTTTGAGAAACAATTTAGTAGGATTTGCATTTTGAATGAACAGTGAATTTTTTTTTTCCGCTGCCACGTTCCAGATTTTAATTCATATTATTTTTTTCTTTGTAAACACATTCGCCGATGGCACGTTCCAGATTTCAATTCATATTTTTTTTTTTCTGTCTCATCGACTGTCACTGTTCATAGCTTTTCAGTTTTTTTCTGTCATTGTTTTTTTTTATATTAATTAAATGATTTATTATAATTTTATTACTGTAATACAGAAGTTCAAAATTTAATTTTTTTGCACAGAGCGCGAACAATATATCTAATTTGTATAATAGTCTGGTATAGGGCTGCAAGAAAAATTCGTAGTTCGTAATTCGTTCGAGTTCGATTCGAGAAAAGTTCGAAATTAGTTCGTTCGATTTCAGTTCGAAATTAGTTTCAAATCGAATCAAACTAGTTCGAAATGATTTTGAATCAAACTCAAACTAGGGTCGGTTCGTTCGAAACTGTTCGTGAACTAAAATAGTTCGAATCTTGAGAGATCTGAACCGTCAGATGATATCGAGACTATTGATATATATGTAGTCTGTGCTACGAGTTCGTTCGAATTAGTATCAAATCAAACTCAAACTTGACATAATTCGTTCGAATGTTGTTCGCAGACTATATAATTCGAATGTATATTTTTCTCGTTCTTAACTACATTATCTACTTCATCTTCATTTTCATTAAATATAGTTAGTTCATGTATCTTTAATGTTAATATCTTCATCTTCATTCAAATACTCTCTAGTTAGTTCACATGCACTCTCTCCATTGCCAACATCCTACTTTTTATCCTCTTTAATTAGATAATATTTCTCATCTTTTTCATCTGCTTTTACTACTTTTCGGTTGAGCAGCAAAAAATACGTAGTTCGTAATTAGTTCGAGTTCGATTCGAATCAGCATCAAATCAAACTCAAACTTCACCCAGTTCGTTCGAAACTTGTTCTATTTCAAATCAAACTCGTTCGAAATTGATTTCAAATCAAACTCAAACATAAGTCAGTTCGTTCGAGTTCGATTCGTTTGCAGCCCTAGTCTGGTATAAGCTAGCTTTGGAAACTAAAATAGTAAAATACCCTGTAAAATACAAGGCTGCTACTGCTAGGGTTCCCTCCAACGCATTAATTGAGATCGTATATATATATTCTCTTGTTTCTCTATTTAGTATTTTCCCATTACTATTCAGTTCCATTTCGACAAGTGTGCATGCTGAATTAATGCTGATATATTTATATCTGCGAATTGGGGGAATTATACAATGGACAACAGTCACAAAACAAAATCTGATCTTCTCCGAATAAATACATCAATTATTCAACTATAAGGTCATTAATTTATTGTATAAATAAAAATAATATTAAAGTAGTCATATTCCATTCTATAAATACACAGTAAATCTTGCATACTGAATTGGTTTAATAATCCAAATTATATAAACAACTTGCAATTTGATATATAGGTCAATTACTATTCTAAAATATACATGTTAATTTAATTGGTTCACAACTCAAATTCAAAATCTTCTTATGTTCAAATTGACTAATTAGTCTAAATTGAAAATATTTTTTAAGGACCTGTCTCAAAAAACCAAACAATAATTGAACTGAAATTCCAACTAGCTATTTTTTATTGTAACTCTCGTAAGCACAATGAAATTTCCTAAAAAAATATTAATTGACGAGTCGGAATAAGTTGACAAATAAGTATATCTAATTATTTTACATTAAAAATATGTATATTAAAGAACATAATTTAATTATATATATTAATATGTAAAATTTGTAATTTAATTTTCTTTTACTTACATTTTGAAACAACATAGATCATTATTATTATTTTACACATATTATATATAATATGATATATATGAAATATTCAATCAATTATTTTTAATATTTAAGATTAAAAACATTAATTAAAAATTTAGTTTTATAAACATTGATGTGAAACTCAAATCATAAGCATTTGATTCGATCCTTCTCATATAAAAAAAATATAATAATGTTGTTTTACGTACGAATCTGTAATGAATTTCAAATTTGGTGCATAAAGGACCAAAATATGAATCCATAGAAAATGTGGATCTTTAACATCCATATTTGAATTCATAAACTATCGAATAATTTTCTTTATTCATCCACAATCTATTCATACGAACTCAATTAAACAAACAAATCAAAATTTGAATATTCATTAACAACTCTCACTGCATGTAACATGCAATCAGTGGCGGAGCCACATGCACTCAGGAGGTGCAGCTGAACTCTTCTGGAATTTTGTTTTAAAAAATGATCATATATATTATGTTTTTATAAAAAATAATCATGTATTTGAATTTTTTTGTACAAATGACCGTATAAAATATTTTTTTTAAGAATAACCATCATTTCGAACCCCTGAAAACTATAAATCTTGAATCCCGATGAGAATCCTGAATCTGCCCCCGACACGCAACGTAAAAAAGTTGCACACAACGAGTAACAATAGAGGAGACCAAACTGCAGCTCCTCTCTCTCCAAAGTCTCAACCCTTCAAGGCTTCAACCCCTCTCATTAAATATTTCTGAACAACAATTCATGGAGCTACGAATGGGAAACAGTGTACCTATGGCTAGCTCCTCTCATATCATAATTCATATACCATTAAATACATTCATGCCTCGCTTGCATTATGCATTGTGAGTTGTGAGTTGTGACCCCTGTTTTATAGACATGGGACCTTCTTCCGTATAGGCAGAATATAATACTAACACATCCGTATTTGGGAGTTTCAATGTACATGCATGCTATTAAAATTCATTAATAAATAAATGAACTATCTATATATTAATATATATATAGAGCATGGCTAAAATAATATGCATAGTACACCCCATTTTGTACTATGCATATAGATATAGGTCATTAAATTGAGATTTAAGTTGCTCAATAAATTTTTCATATGAAAATATTGTAGGAAATTAAATTTCGTGATTTTTGGAGCTTTTTAGCTATTTTTTAAATATTTTTTAAAAACAGTCCAGATTTAATACTACAAAAGTGTTATTTCTGGGCTGTTTTTAAAAAATATTTAAAAAATAGCAAGAAAGCTCTAAAAATCACGAAATTTTATTTCCTACAAGATTTTGATATGAAGAATTTATTGAGCAACTTAAATCTCAATTTAATGACCAAATTAAATACAAATGAGCGCATAGTACGTTATGTGGTGTACTATGCATATTATTTTAGCCATGCTCTATATATATATATATATATAGAGAGAGAGAGAGAGAGAGAGAGAAAGAGAGAAAGTGAGGCTATAGTGCTTCGCAAAACGCGTGCTTTGCAATTATATATGGACCATTGGATCTTCGAATATTATGTTGGCACGAATCACAAAACGTGATCCAATGATCCACAATTACAAAGTACCTGCTTTGCGGAACACCATAGCCTCACTATATATATATATATATATATATGTGAATCTAGAATTTTTTAAGGAGGTGATATACTATTTTGATATATAATAGTTGTACTGATTTCCATCTCTTTCAACACATACGACATTGAAATCATTTTTTTTTCTTCTTTTCGGGGTCTCGATGGAGGAAAAAAAAGAAGATTAAAATAGTTGTATTCATTTCAAATTTGAATTTCAAAAATATCCAAGTGATTGATTATAGAGATAAATTTTAAATTCAAGAAAAATAATTTATACACACTCTCAATTTACAAAATCAAGACTTAATTTGTTTTCTTTTTCTTTATTGTTTAAGTTTATCGTCCATTTTTCCTTCTTTTGGTTTATTGTAACGAAGATTTTGATCACATTTTGTGATTATTAATTTATAAACTTTGAGGACTTAATCTTAATCTTCAGAAAAGAAAAGAGAATATATTATATATATACAAAATCAAAAGAGCATCGTAATTAAATAATGCATGTCTCTTTCGGCTACTCATGATATGGATTCATATCAAGTTTATTTGATTGTTTCATTGTTGATGATAATTGATGGTTGTAATTAAATAATTCTAACAACATTTTTGTTTAAAATTTTGAATCGGAGAAAAACTACTGAACTAAATAATGTCTCTTCTATTATTCACCAAAAACTAATTAAAAAGTTGTATTTTCAATTTGCTACAAATACTCTACTACTTTTTTTTAATATTAGAAGTTTTATTATTTCCGCTATTTATTACTTTTCAATTGTTTCTTCGAAATTTAAATATTCTCACTTTTAATGAAAATTTAAGTAGGCTAAACCTACTTTCCTAAAAAAAAAAAAAATTAGCACTGCGCAGTTCAAAAATACTCTACTTCCATTTAGGAAAAGAATATTGAAATTATATATAAGTAAATCGTGAAAATAAATAATTGATAAGTGAAAGTCCTCTGATACAATATATATAATTCAAATAATTAAAAGGTTATTTGTCACAACTGATCTAATAGTTCATGTGGTATTTAATTATGATGACTTTTTAAAAGACTGTGAATTAATATTTTTTGTGAGCACTTGATCTCGTAAAAGACATTTTAAAAATAAAAAATATCGAGCATTTGTAAAAATTATTTAACAGATAATAAACAACATATTAGTGCAAAAATTATATTAGATTGTGGAACAACCAATTAATGAGGGAACTAACAAGTATATTTGTTATACATCTCACAAGCCTATTAATTATTTGAAGTTGAAAATAATTAATCCTGAAAATTATGTACATGCGCATGCACTTACCTTTGTCAACCATGAAATCTTCGTAATTTGGCTTTTAATCACACTTGACTCAATCAATGGTTGACTTCTGTATTATATGAACACGTCATCCAAAAATGTTGTCTAAAGATAGTATTTTGCAACATAATAAAAAGAAATCACTGCATCATAAATAACAGAAGTATCATAAATGGTTATATGACATTTTTTATTGGAAAATGTTATATCGATCCGCGCATTGATACACTCATTGATATAAATTGGACGCGTTCAGTCGGATTCCAACGAAACATTGTTGTAGTTATTATACATGCATGTAATTTTGGTTATTATGCATGTTATTTTTGTTATTATGCATCTAACAACATGCATAACAATTCAAATAATGTGCATAATAACTTATTAATTTGGTGTGTGCATGTTAATTGTGTTATTATTCATGTTATACGTATTATTATGCATTTGACTGTGTTTATATTCAGAATATTATTATGCACTTTATTCAAAATGAGTTGCATGTCAATTCACTACTACAGAAACAAGATATTATACCCCAAATTTTATATCCGTTCCGCAAAACAACCGTCAATAAAAGGGTCCAGTGGCAATTTCAAAATCCAGTTAAAACATTTATTACATACCATAACAAAAATGGAATATAAAAGGTGCATAGGAACCCAGAAAAATTAAGTAGCGGGAGAATTTAATAGCGGCTCTTTGGTACAATAGATATCAAAGTTCCCCTTTTAATAGCAGCTGGTGGGATGGACCCGATATAAAAAGCCTTTTAATATCAGCTTCTACAAAGGATCCGGTATAAAAACTTTTAATATTCGCTGCTCCAAAGCAACCACTTTAAAATGTTCTGGACCAATAAACCCTCTTTCCATAGATCGTCATTTCTTCTAAACCCAACCCTCTAAGAAAACACAGATTCCATGGATCAAGCCAGGGGCAGATCCAAATTTTTTTTAGAGTGGTTCAAAAATTATATTTTTTTTTCAGGATGGCTCAAAATGATGCATATTTAAAAAAAAAATCAAACTATAAGCATATTTTTGCAAAAAAAAATTCAATGTATGGTAAGTTTTGAAACTTTTTTTCCAGGGTGGGTCAGTGATAAGTATATTTTATATATTCAAAACTTAGGATTTATCTTGTGAAATTAAACAAAATTCGTAAGTTTTAATTATGATTTGCCTATGATTTGTACGACTTCGAGAAACTTTCCTACTTCTTGTGAATTTTCGTGCATAAATAAAGAATTATATGCCAAATATTATAAGTCAAGTGTGTAGAGCTTGTTATTAGTTTCGCAACACATTTCGAATTACCTAAATCGGAGTCCGGATGAAGAAATTACGGCTAAAACATGAAGTGATGCGCACCGAGGAGTCTGGCGGGTCACCCGACCCGTTGCGGAGCGCAGCACACCTGCTGCTGGGCGCAAAAACGCCAAAGGAGGTTCTGGCAGGTCAAACTCGACCGGCTGCGGTGCGCATCTCCCCTACTACGGTGAGCAAGGGCACCAAGAGGTTCTGGCGGGTCGCAAGTGACCCGTTGCAGGCTGCAATCCCCTCTTTTGTGCTATAAACTTTGGTACTTAGGCAAAAAAAAATTGCATTTTAGGTGTCTTTTGGGGCAGAATTTGATTTTGAATTCAAATTTTATTTAAATAAGCCCCAGATCTGATCAAAAGGATCTCATGCTTACTTTTATCAAGTTTTGACTGAAAGAGAGGGGAGGAAGAGGGAAAGAACATGAGATAAAATTGAAGATTGGAGAAGAGAATTCAAGACAAGCAATTCGACGGGATTCTCCGTTCATTCTTTCTATTTCTTTCTCATGCTCTGTAATATACATATATACATGTTTTCTCTCTTTTTGTGCCATGGCCGGCTAAGCTTTGGCGAGACTTAGGGATGTAATTCGAAACTCTTTTATTTTATTTTACTCAGATCTGTTTTAAAGGATTTATTTTGTGATGATTTATTTCTAGTAATTGTCATAATTTCGTAATTGAATTTATAAAATCTGAGAGATTCAATTCTTTGATTGAAAGGTTAGAGGTTAAAATCCCAGATCTTAGGAATAATCTAAATTCAGGTTGGTACTGACAAGTTGGGCAAGGATTTAGGGTTTAATCAATTTAAGTCGTAAATTTGCCCTTAAGTACCGAGGAAAGACGTGTAAAATTTAGATATTGAATTGATTGCATGTTTAAATAATCTGAATTGTTAAAAGTAGTATTCCAATAGGAAATACTGGAAATAATTTGGATATGATGTTAAGTTCAAGAAAGTGAATTTAATATCTAAATTGGATATAGTACCCTCACACAAAATAAACATCGGTTGTATTCCGAGTAGAATAGATACAAGAGTTGAGAGTGAAAACTAGAAAGTCTAGACTTCTCTTGCGAATCAAATCTTATTTTATTTAGCATAAAACCTTTTTAATCTTTTGTTTAACAAATTCACGAATTGCTTAGACTAGTAAACAGTTGTAGAATCGATAAATCAAATTGTCCCTGTGGATTCGACACCCAATGTACAATCCGACTAGGTCGTGCGCTTGCGACCGAATTAGGTACAATATAGGGTTATTTTATGAGCAAGATATAACACTTCAGTCAGCTGACCCATCCTTGCTCTTAGTGGCTCCGCTACTGGATCAAGCTCACCTTTAGCAACCTCATTTTTCTTTCTGTATAAAAGATATGATATCTCTCTCATTTTTCTTTCGTCACACATATCTCTTTCTTCCCTCATATTGCTCCTTCAAATATTCTTTTGCTACAATTATTTATTCGTTTAAGTATTTTGTTCCTCCTTCAAATTATTTATTTATAAGATTTATTTATTTTTTTACTTTGGTCCGTCTCTTTAAGTGTTTTTCTTTGACAACTCCTTTAAATTGTTACTACAAAAATAAAATTAGACTATTGGTAATGATTTCTTTAAAACAACAGAGCATATTTGCCAAAAAAATTTACAACAACGAGATAAAACATGAACAACCAAAGATCATACGAATTCTCCTGAAATCGTATCAACTATGAGCAGCAAAAATTAAATTACATTTTATAAAAACAAATATTTGCAAACAAAAATAAATTAATTTTATAAATTGACATATTTGCAAAAATACATGTGAAATATGTCAGCCTCACAATTATATCTGTCAAATATGTCAACTTTTTTATTTTTCTACATTTGTAATATCAGATCTTATCTAACAGAAGCTATAAAAGCTCACCTTTAATACTGACTATATGGTAAATACTGCTATAAAATCTCATCTTTAATACCAGCTTCTTAGTAAAAGTCGATGTAAAAATTTGTTTTAATGCCAATATCCGCTATAAAAAGTCTAGTTTTCAATAGTGTTTGGTTAAAAATATTTTAGCAGCCCCTATGTCTGCTATTAAAAGTCTAGTTTTCACTATTTATGCTACAGTAAAATCAATGTTGATAATAGTTTTTTTTATTCTCTGTTCGCGTCACTGGTCACGGTACAGTAATTTTACTGTAGATAATATTTTTTTCAAAAAAAATTTCCACTGTTGTTTTTTTATTTTTAAAAAAAATTATTATAATTATATTATTACAATACGAAAATTTAAAATTTAACTTTTTCGCGCAGAGCGCGAGTCGAACGCTAGTTAGTATAGTAGCTCAAAATTGAGTAGTGATTATATTAGATAAATATCTTGTTTCATTTTTTTCTCTAGTAAGTATTTTTACTTTTTTTCTCTTTTTCAGTTTATTTTTCATGTTATAAATATTTTTTTCTTTTTAATGAAAATTTGATATGCACCGTGGCACCTTTCAAAGAAAAAAGAACCAAATAACAAACGCATAATAGTGTTGTGATTTACAACTTACAAGGACAGATTATCTTCTCAAATCTCAAAGAAAAAAAAAGAAAAAAAAAAGGACGAAGAGACCAAAAGTCAGGAAAATACAGAAAGACATTTACAACCGTGGGTCCCACAAATTAGCTGTACTCTATTTCTCCTCTCCTAAATCTCGGTACCAAATTCGCTGCTTGTAAAATTCCTTCTGTTCTCTGCTTGTTTCGATCTGTACTGTTTAAAATTCATCTAACGGTCAAAGCATCTGTCCTCTGAATCAAATCGCAGCCGTCCGTGACGGTCGATTGATTCTTAACGGTCGGATCGAGACAAGAAGGATCCTACTTGCCTCCAACACAAGCAGCAGATTCGGATCCAAACCTCGAGGAGACACTGCTACTGTCACGGGCTTCGCTGTGTAAATTTTCCCAAGTCAACAAAAATCAATTTTTTCAGGGTCTTTACAGTAATATTCCGGTTTGACTTCATCGTCTTGCTTTAGTTGAAAACCTTCTCTCTTATTTCAGTGCAACGCGGAGACCGTACTGTCAGTAGTTATTAATTTCTTATTTTTTTGGGAAGAACAGTACATGGCTTTATCGCAAAATAGGCATTGCAACTGTATCAGGGTTTTCTGTTACATACTGTCAATAGCAAACTATAAAGCTTTATAGATAAAATACATCGCTCCCCTTTTTCTTCTTGCAAGTAATCAATCAAGTACAAAGTACTATTTGTTTTCACTTTAGCTTTTTCTTGATATAAAGATGGGTCATGAAAGTTTAAATTACTCGAATTTAAATGATCTCAAATATTTTATTATGATTTCAGTACAAAAAAAAAAATAATATGTATAACTATTTTATTACAAAAAATTAATAACAAGCATGATAAGTTGATAACTCAAATAATGTGCACGATAACTCAACTAAAGATGCATAATAAAATCGACAATATGTATAACTATTTTATTACAAAAAATAACATGCATAATAACACAAATAATTTGCAGGATAATTCAACTAAAGGTGCACAAATAAAATCGATATCAATAGTAAGTATCAAATATAGTATCTACCTATCAGCTCCCATTTTTAATTAGTTAAAAAACAATATCTTGCAATTGTATTAATGAAACTACACAAAACATTTTAAAAAGACTTGCAAAATACTATCTTTAGACAACTTACCAATGTAGACAAGTTGCTAATTACCAGGTGCTTTCCATTTGGATAGTTAATATTGATCTTTATTTTTTTATACAAAACTAGTTTTATTCTTATCTATTAAAATTTTGATTTAACAACATCGTACTAACTCATTGAAATTATTGGATAACAAATGAGTAATGGACGAAACAGATAATATTAATATTTATTTATATAAGTAAATCATCTAAACTAATTTATTTAAAACAAATGCTCCTTTGCATAAATATAGAATACAAATGGCAAATATTCAACCGATTTCAACTCAAATTTTATTATTAAAGCGATCAATTTTGAAATGCAAATATATGATATTTTATTGGAAAATTTTCAAACAAAAATAGACATAAATAAAAAAACAAAATGTCGCCATCATACTTTTCAACAAAATATTGTTTAATATTTATACTAATAGATCAACAAAAAGCTAGCTTTCAAACTAGGATAAGTAGAAGACACAATATAAGGATATATTGAAGACCAAATATAAAAGTAATTTGAAAAAAAACAAAGTCAGATTGAGTATAATAAATTTGTAGGGCTTCGAGGTTGGTAAAAATATAAACTGAATACAAAAGATAATTTTTAAATTTAGAGACACTAGCATATTTGAAAGAGCACTAATTTTTACAATTTATGCTATAGGATAACGAGGCACTAAATAGTCTTCACCCGTACTATTACCTTTTTATAAACGAAAATTAAACGAAAATTAAATCTCATGCATACTCATACCTGATAATTTAACCAAATCAAAAATCGTTGTCAAATGATCATATCCGTCTTATTGAATATGATACGGGTCAAATAAAGTACAAAAAGGATAATTAGTTCGGTTTAAATATCTTCATTTTTTATTTATATTCTAATTTGGTCATTGTTCGTTATTATCTAAATTTCTTCATGCAAATAGTGCCTTATATGGCAGGTTACTGTCTATATTCACACAATTGGTAGCAAACTACAACCAATTATACCAGGTAGTGAGGGAAGGGGATTCTCTGCCACGCAGCATTAACGGACGCTTATGATTTCCTGCGCTGTAAGCTACGAACGGCTCAGATTTGATTCAGGGGGGGTCTGATATTATGAAGTTTAGCTTGCACGAATCTCGATGCAAATCAAATGCTGAGATTTACCGCACAACACGCACAGTGTTTGTGCTGCGCGGTAGAAGATCTGATTTGGGTGGTGAGGTGGATGGCCATGGCAAGATATTAGTAGGATCAATACAAGGGGCACAAGCTAGCGGATCCGAATCAGCTGCTTGTTTTTTTTTTACGAGCAGAGTGTTGCTTGTATAAATCAAAGGTTCATCTTGATTTAAAAAAATGTGCATCTTATCTTTACCATTTATTTTGACGAGCAGGAGAATGCTGCTCGTATTTTTGGCGAGCACTGGATTTCATTCCCAAGCTAGCTTACTAGCTAGTTTAGTTGTCACTGTTAGCATTTCGTCTAGGGTTTATATATTATCTTCATTTGTGAGCATGCATGCATGCATGAGCAGCTTAATCACTAGCTAAAAGCATTAATCAACAGCTAGATATCTCTGTGAAATGCTTGATTCTCCATTTCTCCTCCTTTTATGCATGTCTAGCTAGTTAACCTGTATTAATTAAAAAAACAATTTCTTCTATGATATTAATTAACAGCAGATCAAGCATTGTTAATTAGTTCTTATTTTTTTGCTTAATTAATGGATAGGAACTCGGTCCCAATGATCAAGGTCTAGAAGCAAACACCAGAAATTAATTAAATACATGTTTTCTATATTTCTTGCGAGTCAGTAAAATCTTTGTTTCTTCATGGAGAACATTCAAATTCCACAAATCACAGAATTGTTGGAATTATTAAAAAAAATTAAAACAGATATTAGAGATCAGAGATTAGAGAGCAGTTACAAAGTTAGAAAATAATATGATAATATAAATGAAGGGCGCAAATTAATTATAGCTTACAAATAATCTTCTAGATTTCTTCCGGAATCTATTTAACCATTTTTACTTAAAAATCGCATATATTTAACTATTTAAATATTCATTATTTGTTATTTGACAACAAAAATAATTAATTTTATATTAGCAAAAACCTGGTCAAAATTTTGTAAACGATCATTAATTATCATGATCCAAATAAAATTTAATTAGGACAGACATATGATAGAAAAAAGTAGTGACTTGGCATTATATCATTTATTAATTATCCCTATTTCAAATTACTATTACCGAAATTGCAATTACACATTTATTAAGGCCAAATTATATATAACTTGTCAAACTAAATCGTAAAGTATTTCAAATTAGTATCATAATTTAGAAGGATACCTTGATAATGACATGAAGGTCGTTCTCATATGGGCCATATATTGTTCCATTATTGTGTAATTGAAAATGAAATTAATGACAAATTAATTGAGGTTCATTTGATGTCAACTTAAATATGAACATCAAGGTAGTTACAATTATTAATTGATGGTATATATTTTCATGAGGGTAAACTCTACGTGGATAATTGTTAGCAATAATTAATTTATCTATATTTTCTAATCTAAATTTTCATGGTAGCATGTTAAAAGTTTAATTGGAATAACGATGGCAATTAAGAGGCCAGGAGTTCAAATTGTGGTCTGCATTATGTTGCATGTTGGCTTCTGGAACCATATGTTTAATTACATTAGAAAAACAAGAAA
The DNA here is from genome assembly GCA_964058865.1 of Eleocharis quinqueflora. NCBI lineage: Eukaryota > Viridiplantae > Streptophyta > Magnoliopsida > Poales > Cyperaceae > Eleocharis > Eleocharis quinqueflora. The sequence goes on from CAXKVX010001075.1 coordinate 60,180, forward strand.
TATATTATGTTTAGTAAATTAATATTTCTAGTAGAAAATAAAACAGGTATGGTTAAATCATTTTTTTCTAATGCAAACTCAAATTTGAAGATACATTGATTGCATCCAAGTTTAATACAATCATAATATATATTGAAAAATATTTTTTAAATAAATTAAAGTCTATAGATATTTTGTCAATTATTTTGATATACCTATGGAATTTAAGTAAACTTAAAATTTAATTGATCAACCATCATGATCCCAATAAAAAATTGATTATTTATTGGGATTACCGAACTACTTCACGGTACAGTATGACAAGGTACCGTGAAGTATCCGAGTAACATAGGTGTATACTATAAGCCTAGGATTACTGAACTACTCTAATCATGATGACAAAAAGATAACAACAATAATAAAAAATATGATAATTAATGACGGTGACGGTGACGGTGACGGTGACGATAACGACGATGGTATGTTATGCTTCAAAGAATGGAAATTAGAGGGAGGGTCGGGAATGGGAATGGGAAGGAAATGATACCATCTTTAATTTATCTTGCGTCTGAGTTTAACTTGATGATCAGTTGAATCGAGGTTAACAGATGAAAACGTGGGAGAACGTCGAAGTGCTGGCGTGGATCAGGAAACCATTCCCCTACGATGTGCCCCTTAACACCGCTCCACCGGAGTCGATCTACCATGAGAGAGCATAGAGACTCTTAATGGCACAACAAGAGGCACCAGCACAACAATCGATCGACCACTCCACCACCAAAAAATTGGAGTTTGACAAGGGCTTCTTTGCGAATGACCACCTACTTGATCTTCTGCCGGCTGACATAACAGAGTGGGACTGTTATAAAAAATTCCTCAGGGGAATCATAGCCTCTGCACCAGTTGAATCTGTCAGAGCTTTCGTTCATCACCTTATCGAGCGAAAGAAACCGACTAAACAGGTGGAGGAGATGGAAATCGACATCCAGCAGGCATCCAGTGCGAGGGATACTGGACGATCGACTAAACCATTAGATGCCAAAATTATGGAACCTCAGCAAGGACAACAACAGACAAGGTTGCAAACACAGGCGCCAGCTGAAAATGAACGTTCTGTCCCTGACGGGTTAATAGGACAAAACGTGGAACCTCTTACCCTACCAGTAAAGGCCAATAGAAAACAAAAACCCACAACACATGGCCCACAACCCACAACTGGCACACGCTCAGTGGTAACAGCTGCCAAAGGCCCAGAGAAAACAGCTGGCAAAGACCCAGCGGAAATCATGGAGGACACGGAACAATCCGAGTCTAAACTTATTGGGCAAGCTTGGAGACCCAAACGATTCTAAATCAGCATAATGTTGATCCACCTAGAAGGCCTGGCAAAGAACCAATCACTAGTTGTGAAATACCATCCGGTCCAAAACCACAGGAATCGAAGTTACTCTCTGCATCTTTCAAAGCACTGATGCCAAAGCCGACAATGGCTCGTACCTTGAACATGGATAGGGTACCTCCTGACTCTGTAAAGCCCACCCCTATGTCAGCTTACTCGAACCCCCAAGCTACCACACTAGCAGCTCGCCAACAGACCGACACCGCATTCACCCAACCTAACCCACCCCAAAAATCCCACATCCCAACAGTCGCCCAAACAGAGATATTACAACCCCAACCAAACCCAATCCCCACACCGACAACCGAGCCAGCGCCACCACTTCTGTTGATTCCACCTGAAATCGACTCAACCATCCTAGACAACGCTGCACTGCCCAGCCACCAAAACCCACTGACGCTGCTGAACCCCGCTGACAAATATGAACCCTCCTCTACCCGAACTTCAGGGGATATCAATGTGTCGATCAAAAGTAGAATAGAGGCTCGCTCCGACAGAAACCCCCCTGCGCATGACCAACTGCCAAAACGAAGAAGCACCCGCAACCCAAGACAACTGTCTCACCTTTCGGGGATGCTCCTCACACCTGCAAAAAAGAAACTCAGACCCAAGAGGTTGGTAAAAATAGCACCTGAAGAGGCAACTATCAAGGAGATACTGGAATGTCTAGATGAGGAAAGACTTGTGTCGACCCCCTTACCGAAAGTTAAGAACTTCGTGCAACTAGGCTCCTTCTCGGTGGACAATTTCATCAAAGAAGATGGCTCCCTTGACATTGCCACTGCTTTTGCTGCGATTGATGAACAAGGAAATGACAAAATTAGTAACATGGATGAGGCGCTGACTGAGCAGCGCGAGGCAGAGAACCCAACACCACTTGAAGAAGGCCAAGATGATATGATAATTGATGGACCTACGAGTGGCCCGAATCAAGCAGGGTCGGCCCCGCTAGAGGACACTCCGTACAGTACAGATGAAGACCTCTTGGGTTAACATCTAAGACAGCCATAACACCTCTGCTTTGGGAACTCTAGATCTAAGAAACTTTTGACTAAGTTTTTTTTTTTTTGTTTTTGTCAAAGGATATCAGCATATTCTGTTAGGAATTTTGGTACTTAATGTTGTCAATCATTTCGTGGAATGTACGAGGTCTTGGGGACGCAAAAAAAAAATGCTTGGTAGTTAAAAAATGTGCTAAGGAGCCACACTTGGAACATCTTATGTATGTAAGAAACTAAATGGAATGCGTCCAATTTCTTTTTATTTCGGCAAACATGCCCGCCTTACCTAACCTCATTCCATTTTAAAAATGCAACCAACTCAAGCGGACGTATCCTCACGGCATGGGATAACACTCTACAACTAGTTGCATCATATGAACATGACTTCTCTTGCACAGTCCTCTTGAAGAGAAACTCTACTACACATATGATCACAAACGTATACGGTCCAATCAATGACTCGCTCAAAATACCGTTTCTAAACGAACTACGACAAATCAGACAACTAAACAACTTCTCTTGGATAATCATAGGAGACTTTAACATGCTAAGGAACCCACATGAAACAACAGGGACAAACTTTAACATAGGAATCGCTCTTGAATTTAACCACCGGCTTGATGAACTTATGTTACACGAAATTTCATTACAAACAAGGAAATTCACATACTCAAATAAATGCCCAACACCAGCTCTATCCAAACTCGGCCGTGCCTTCCTTTCGGATCACTAGAATACACAAACAAGCAGGCCACTACAGGCTACACTAGAAGACATGCCAACGCCAGTTTCAGACCACGTTCCTTTGCAACTAATGATTAGAGAATTGTGCACAAGGAAAACAAGGACATGCAAGTTCGAACGTTTTTGGCTAAACTTTGCGGAAACAAGAGAGATTGTCAAAGGAGCTTGGGACATACCTAACCAATCAGGGATAATTGCTATCGACTTTCTGAGACGAATGGCCTCTACTAAGAGAGCATTAGCATGTTGGGCAAAGGTGAAATTTGCGAAGGTCAACACTATCCTAAACAAAACTAAACTTGTCATTCAAACACTAGATAAGGTAGAAGAGCACCGCACATTACACCAGAGAGAATTCTCCCTTCGCCTAGACCTTCGGAAACACGCATACGATCTCTCCCTCATATAGGAACACAAATGGCAACAACGCTCATCAGTTAGGTGGTTAAAGTTAGGAGACAACAACACGACATACTTCCATAGGATTGCTACAAACAAACTCAAGCATAACAATATCTCAAACATCATTGTTGAGGGCATCAACTTTGACCACCCTAAAATGATCAATCTGGCCTTTTCAAAATACTACAAGGAAATTATGGGAAAAAAGATTATTACCCATCCCATACCCCAAGGATTAATCACATCAGTCGACCAAAATGACTTGGAATTTTTGGCGGAACCATTTGCGAAAGAAGAAATTAGGAAGGGAGTACTCTTTGCACTAGCTAAAGGCAAGGCATCAGGGCCGGATGGTATCCCGTTCGAGTTTTTTCAAAGGTACTGGGATATTAGGGAAACACTCTATGTGTTATGGTCAATGCGTTCTATAAAAATGAGCTCGACCTATGGAGACTAAATCATGCGTCTATAACTCTTATTCCGAAAAAACACAATGCTATACACATCGAGGATTTCAGGCCAATCAGTGTGCTTAACACTGTCCCAAAACTGATCTCCAAACTAATGGCGGATAGACTCCAAAGAGTCATGCCACAAATAGTCTCCAAAATTCAAACAACCTTTATCAAAGGCAGAAGCCTGATGGACTCTTTCCTAGTTGCACAAGAGTCATTGATACTAAGGAACAAACTCAAGGTGCCATCGGTAGTCCTCAAGATAGACTTTCAAAAAGCATTCGACACAGTATCATGGGGATTCCTAATGGACCTACTTCGGGCAAAAGGTTTTCCCAAGCAATGGTCCACATGGATAAACAACCTTCTTATCTCATCTTCTTCTTCAGTATGAGCCAACGGAATACAAGGACCGCCTTTCTACCATCAGAGAGGGCTACGACAGGGAGATCCCCTCTCCCCGCTATTCTTCATCCTAGTGGCGGATACACTACAAGCATTAATAGACAAAGAGAGGCACACCTTTCGGGACTTGCCTTCATTACACCTAACAGCACACCAATTTGCGGATGACACGCTAATCATATCGGCAGCACACCCAAACAACCTCAGAGCACTCATGGAGGTATTGAGGACTTACGCCTCCATGATAGGGCTAAACATTAATCCATCAAAGAGCACCTTCGCACCAATACAAGTGGCAACAAAACTCTAGGGACACTGGAGAATCTATTGGGTTGTAAGGAGCACGCACTTCCCATGAAATACCTAGGATTGCCATTAACGATCAAAAGGCCCACAAAGGAAATGTTTCTCCCTATTCTCACGACGGTACAGAACAAACTCCAAAGTTGGAAAGGAAAAATGCTTTCCAAGGAAGGGAGACTTATTCTGGTTAACTTGGTAATCAATTCACTCCCCTTGCACTATATGCAAGCATTTCTTCTACCTGTCTGGCTAATCAAACACCTTGAAAGAACAAAAATGAGATTTTTTTGGAAAGGAAGTGATACACCATCACAACGAGGATATATGATAAATTGGACAACATTATGTCTACCCAAGCCACATGGAGGACTGGGAATCCTAGACTTAAGAACGTTTAACATGGCTCTCCTACTCAAATGGACATGGAACCTGTTCGGTCCAAACAACTCCCTATGGGCGAATTTTCTATCACAACACTACAACATTCCCATGATATTAGAGTTCACCGAGCGAACGAATATACACACCATACCGTCATTCTTCCTCAGAGATATCTTTTCATTGATGCCATTTTGTGCGACTTCGACGCATTTCACGCCTGACGACAGGCCTACCTGGAAATGGACATCAACGGGGGTTTACTCGTCCAAGTCGGCATATCGGATACTCATTGATCCCGGCATCCTTTCCCGCAAGTCACAATTGATTTGGCATACTAAGGTGCCACTCAAGATAAAAATATTCATCTCTGAAGCTTACTACAGGATAGAATACCAACAATACAAAACCTCCACAAAATAGGATACTCAGTTCCAATCTGATGCGACATGTGCAATACAAATATCATGAAAACAGCTGCACATATCTTCCTCTCGTGTCCCTTTGCCACCCGAGTATGGACCAAAATGGATCCTCAATTCGATCCTGCACCAGAAGAACCACTCGTAGAATATTGGTTCCGAGCGAAACAACGGTCACCAGCCGCTTCACATCAAGAGTACGTTCGACACTCGGTTCCAACTGACCCTATGGGCCATTTGGAAGGAGCGAAATCGACAGATATTTCGGGCATCCAAAGGCACGTCGGACCTACTATGCTTACAGATAAACAAGGACATTGAGAATATACGAGACCTAGGATAGATATTCATATATACATTTTTTGTTTTCTTTTTTCCTTTTTAGCTTTTCCTATACACACCTCTTGTAAATGTATTCCGCCTTTTTTTTTTATCAATAATATCAAGGAAGCATTAGCCTACCTTCAAAAAAAAAAATGTGGGAGAACCCTTCTGTTTATTTATTTAATTAATATTGCCCCCCTATCGTATTGATTATTGAACTAGTGTAATAAAATTCACATATCCACATTTCTATTCCAATTTAATTCTTATCCAAATAATGGAACGTAGCCCTAGAGAAGCATTATTATAAGATTATAATCCAACCTCTTACGTGTTTATATATATTTTAAAAATCAAATTTGAAGGACCAGTTAAATTATTTATTTTGGTCCTCTTTACAAGGAATGCATGATAAAATATCATATTTTGTAGTTATTTTGTTAAATCGATAAGTGCAAGAAACTAAATTATCTATTATAATTATTTTGACCCAATATTTTTAGCACATACTTCCCATAAAGAAGATTTAAATACTATTGTATAAAAGAGGTGTCGTAGTAATTTTTAAAGGTGCATAGTTATAAAAACCTAAGACATTGCAACACTACGCATATCATAAAAAAAGAACAGTCTGGTGCAGCGTAGTTCCGCATGCGCGAGGTTTGGAGAATGATTGAATCACTTTGGAATCTTTGTATGCAGGAGCAGAGGCAGGAACTTTTCGATGGGTCCATGAACCCACTGGAAAAAATTGAAGGACCCATCTCAATTTTTTCCTTGACCTATCATACTCGAACAAAATTCGTTTTCCCTCATTCTTGTTCTACGCTTCTTCCTGGTGCCTTTTCGCTTCTTTTTCTGTGTGTAATTACTTCTCAAATTAGCATTAGTTTTTTACCAATGATTGACAATGGCATCAACCAAACAGACATTCTCCACAATAAATCTTATTAAGACAATTTAGAAATATGATGGAAGATGCTTGGATAAATGATTGTCTTGTAATATATATATATATATATATATATATATTATTTTGAATGTTCGATGTATTATTTTGGAACTTGTGTTGTTGAAAAATATATTTGAGTTCTACGGAACTTTTTATGTTAACTTATCTTTGAGTTTTTTTAATTGCTAGTACTATATTAGACGGTATGTCATACATATATTTTCAAAAAAATTATGGATCCCTCTGATATAAAATTTTGGCTGCGCATTTGTTTGTATACAATATTTTTCTGTATTTCTGCAAGAGATTGTTTGCACGACTCGAAACCGTGCATGACCTCTTGATCACAAAACAATAACTTTATACCGCTGCGCCAAACCTCTCCTTCAACACTACGCATACTATGCATCACTAATACTAATTTGAGATAAAGTTTTCAAGTCGATCACATGTTTAAAACTTTTATCTCAAATTAGTAAGCGACGGTACGTGAGATAAAGTTTTAAACATGTGACTTCAACTCTCTTCAATAATCCATAGTTCCAAACTATAGTTGAAGACAACATGTCTTTCAGAGATATGACATGTCAAAGCAGCAGGACATGGGTTGGATTGCAGATGCTTCGACTATATATATACTTGGGGGAAGCTGATCTTCTACAGCGCAGTACCGACGGATGGTTCAGATTTTCTGCGCTGTAAGTTACGGACGGCTCAGATTTGATTCAGGAGAGTCTGATATTATAAAGTTTAGCTTGTACGAATTTCGATACAAATCAAAGACTGAGATTTTATGCGCAGCCCGCACAGTGCCAGTGCTGCGCGGTAGAAGATCTAGTTCCATACTTGGGATGTCATAACAATATTATATTTTAATTTAATTTAATTTAATGATGATATAAGAAAGCTTCAGCCCTTTTTTCCTCCGTGTCTCACTCCTACCTTTTAGGGTCTCCAAATCCCATAAATCAATTTAATACATGTTCCCCACATGATCCCAAATGAACCATGAATATTTGCTCCTAATATTCCCAAATAGGGAGGAGGTATGTAATTAATATGCTTTTGGATTAAATGCACTTGACTAATGCGCATATTTATTGGTATAATGTCAATGCTAGCTAGAGAAGTATATATAGGAGAAAGCAAAAGCATAAAAAGCATCCAAGGGAGGAGTGTACAAGTGAAATATAAATTAATTGGTTGTCATATTTTCTAGAGTGCAAACAAAAAACACTATTATACTACGTACCTCTTTAATGAGACTACAATGAAATAAATGCCAAAATATGCTGAAAAGTTGATACACGCCAATAAATACGTCGAATTATAAAACGTATTAAATTTTGGCCATAACTATGATGGTTGAGAGCATCTTCATTCCTTAAACTCTTGGAGTTTCTAATCTGACGTGGCAGTTTCTAAATTAGTTTCAGGGATGTAAATGAGTTTCTTATATAGAAATTTTGTACAAGAGTTTCTTATTTAGCAACTATGGTTTAGAGTTTATAAACTCTGACGTGGCATAATCATTGGCTAAAATTGATTAGTCTCCCATAGTATTGATAATATTTGCTGACGTGGCGATTTATAAACTCTAATTTTTCAGTTTTAGGGATGGAGAGTTTAAAAACTAAAAATAATTAAATTTCTAAAATTGATGTGGCAATACTTTAGAAACTCCAAAAATTTCAGAGATGGAAATGCTCTGAGAACTTGAATGTATATATTGCGGACCCGTACAAATCCAATTAAAGCAAGAAAATAGAAATGTTACAACATTGAAGAGCCAACGTGACAATTACTCAATTAGCCATTTTTATGAAAATTATACTCAACTAAATAACTCGAGTTGAGTTTTACTTCAACTTGTTTAGGATTAAAGACAGTTGTCGTTGTATGATTTCACTGTTAATGAGAATCAATACATTAACTTTAAATGATTAGAGCAAACTTCTAATTAGGTTGAAAATTCAAATTGCAGAGATAAATGCAAAGTATACATGATGGGAACTTCTAACCAAATAATTGTCTAATTAGAGGGGAAGACCGAAAAGGGTAATTTTGGCATTGGAAACCAGTTCTCAACTTTTGAGTGTTGGATATTTGTTTGGAGTGATTTACATATAGTTTATAGTAAATTTGGTTATATATAATTGTATACCTGCTTGTTAAAAGCCAATCAATTTTGATGTATGTACAATTGTACAAATTCCCGGATAAAAGAAAACTGAAAATGTGACAAATAATATCAAGTATATATATATAGAGAAAGACTAGAATGCTTCATAGAGCAACAAACCTCTAATGCTCTACATTCGTTATATCTAATTTGAAAATTCTAACGATCAATCTGAACCATTGAACATGATCTACATATTGAAATCTACTTGGAAATTGAATTTTACATTTTTTTTGAAACTTTTTGCTATTTTTTTAAAGAGGTAGAAGAATTGCTAATCAAACGGTTTCTGGATCAACAAAACTTGCAATTTTCTTACATCTCTAAAAATAGCAAAAAAATTCAAGAAAATGTAAAATTCAATCTCCAAGTAGATTTCAATATCTAGATCATGTTCAAAGGTTCGGATCGGTTGTTAGAATTTTTAAATTAGAGATATAGTGTGGAACATTAGAGGTTTGATGCTCCATGAAACACCCTAACCTATCTCATATATATATATTCATAAGTATATATTTTTTACAACACGTAAAGAGGCAAGATGTAAACTGAATTTTACAACACGTAAAGAGGCAAGATGTAAACTGAACAAAATTTTACATCCAGTTGGTTAGATTTCTTATTTATAGCCAATAGGGTCCATGTAGGTGGCAAGGATAAGAGAAAAGATGGGGCCAGGTTATTGAATTAAGCACTCAGAGACTAGTTAAGTGCTGTACTGAGGAATAAATGCGCTCATTAGTCGAATAAGACCAAAGAAGGCACAGTTATGAGGAGGGGCACAATTAGCAGGCTCAAATCAGGCAATAGATCTTTGCAGGACCACACTGCTCACCATCATCAATTCATCATCAATTCAAAAGAAAACAAAAAAGAAGAAAAAGAAAAGATGGAATTACACAACTTACTAATCAGACTACAGGTATCTCCATTGCACAACACATCTACTTGTCAAAAGTGGGAAAAAATATATATAAAAGAAAAAGAAAACAAAGATCGATTAAGAATTTAAGACTACACTAAACCACCAATCCTTTGAGTTTACATTTAATTACACTCCACTCAAGTCTCTGGCATTCATATCACTGAAGATAAATTGATCATCTTCTGATCTAGTTGCACCCCCCTATAACATGGAACACAATTGATATAAAAAAAATGAGGAAGGAATGCACAATCAAATATCCAAGTAAAATATGCATTTGTGCTTGGCTCACTATATTATGCACCGGACCCACTGATCACCTCTAACAAACTAATACAGAGCCAAAAAGCAAACTAATAAGGTAATTTGAATTAAAAGAGAATATGCACCATGATTATTGCATTATAGAATTTAATAAAACACCATCAATCTAATTGTTGGAGGAAAAGATACGATATTGCAAACAGAAGTCCTATTATTAGTTGTATTACCCATACAATATCTTTGAATTAATAATGGGGTCATATACATTGGCAAAGACCCCTAACTAAATGGATCAAAACAGATGAATCTAACTTGAAAGGACCATTTCACTGTTATCAGACAGAACTCTTCAACTAAATTCTGTTAAAAAATTCTCAAAAAAGGATTGCAGGAGCTCAGTTTTAAATTTGTCAATAAAATAAGGTTAACTAGCAGTTTCACAAAAGTAGGGGTTCTTTTGCTCGATGAAATTTTTTAAGCGTTTGGATTATTGGAGTTATCTTGTTATTGCTTTCGGATTTATCGTTTTAACTTTGGGTATTCTTTGTGGAGCGGTATGGGCTAATGAGGCTTGGGGATCCTATTGGAATTGGGATCCCAAAGAAATTTGGGATCCCAATTCCAAATTTATTCAAAATTATATAATCCTGCAGCAATATATTGAAAGAATGTTCTTCACTTGATGAATGCATCAATTCAAAAAACAAGAAGAAGAGTATATCTCATTAAAAATTATATAATCCTGCAGCAATATATTGAAATAATGCTCTTCACTTGATGAATGCATCAATTCAAAAAACAAGATGAAGAGTATATTTCATTAAAAATTATATAATCCTGCGGCAATATATTGAAAGAATGCTCTTGAATGCATCAATTAAAAAAAAGTAAGATGAGTATACTGGTGAATGAAGGAAAGATTTGCCATTATAAGATGAAGTCTTGAACTACATCGTTCTATTCAATGAAGTCTTGAATTTGTTAGTAGAAGAGAGACATTTTGCACATTCACAAAAATGGGGGTGTTTCAGAAAATTTCCTAAAAAAATAATAAATAAATGACAGTACCTCATCATCTTCCTCACAGGGTTGGGGTGGGGGGATGACGCTGGTACTGGGTCGGTGCTCGTCAGATGACATCTCACCTGGTACCACTGAAGCGCCACATGCAGAACAAGATGTGCTGGCCAACATCACCTTATATTGATTGTTTTCTGCAACAAATTTTTCATTCTCGGCCTTAAGTTTGTCCAACTCAGCTCTCAGTTGTGTGTTCTCCTGCCACACAAACTGGTTCTGCACAATAGCAAAATGCTTCAAATTTTAGTTCGCAAGTGCGAGATCAAATAGTAGTTTTGTGCATTGAAACCAAGGAATTTAAGGCGTTTATGCATGTCTCCCCCACAAATTATAGACTTCAAATACCGAGTAGTTCTACTGTACTTGGTAAGCCAGGAAAAATAGGAGGTTGTGATAAGCTTGGTGAGCAAACTTGTTCGGGACTAAAGGTTTGTTGTTGTAATTATAGACATCAAACTAAAACACATCAGCAATAAGATCAACGTGTTCACTACCAAAATAACACATCAGTAGTTAATGATTTACAACAGTTAATGAGGCTTAAACAATTTGAGCTAAGAGAATTAAAAGTTCTTGCTACTCACACTAAGTTTTTTGGATTTCAGCTATTTGTGAAAAACAATCAAACTGGAAAGTGCAGGCCAGAACACAAAATAAATTAAATTTTAAAACAAATGATGATGTGATTGGGTTAGACCAAGGGGCTTAATATGTTTGCCATGGTACTCCTAATTTTAGACATTGAATGAAAAAAGATAGCTATCAAGGACCACCGCCGAAATAGAGGAAAGGTATTATGTAAAGACTAAAGAGTACAGTAGCACATCAGCAGTTTTCCAACATTGTTTATATTTTTGCATATAGTTTAATGTTTGACTACACTAGACCAAGTTTTAGTAAACCATAAGAGGATGTGCAAAGTTTGTGCTACTCAAGCTCATTTTGCGTTCAAATCAGCTATCTGGCAAAAGTAATGGGGCAGTATGTACAGGCAGATTGGTGATTATCTTGCAAAAAAACATTTGCAAGCCCCAAAGTCCCTTCCGCTCCAGCCCCGTGTTCTCACCAAAACAAGTTAGCCCAACAAATGCCCAAAAAATACATACCTTGAGCTGGGTCCGCTTGTTCTGGAACCAGAACTTCACCTGAGAGGGTTCCAAACCCAAGTCCCGGCTCAGCTCCTCTCTCGCCTTATCGTCTGGGTGTGGGTTCTTTATAAAATATCTATAAACAAAAGAAAAACATAAAGGGCAAATTAATACATGGATACTAGTGTGCATCTGTAGACAAACAACCACAACCGGTTCAAATGACAACATTACTAAAAGTATAGAAATGAAATTCAATCTGAAAAGAAAAATCAATAAAAATAATAAAAATAATAATAATAATATAATAAATAGTAAAATAATAGTAAAAATAAAAGTATCAATTGGGTTTCATTTTCATGGGAGAAGCTAATTTTTTTTACGCTGGCTCGCCAAACCTATCACAACCCTCCTTTTTTGGACTTGGAACCGGCTAAAAATCCTTATTTTTTTATTCTCTTTGATCCTCGTGTTGCATTGTTTGGTGTGGTACTTGTTATCTATAGATAAAGCAACGCCTTATTCCTTGTACAAATTAAACAGGAAAAATCAATAAATAAAGAGGATTAAGTTTAAGATAAAAGTAGAAAGGATAATGCCTCACACATCCCAGAACCTTTCATGTGTGACAATGCTCCCAACTGTTGAAACTTTTGGGCGTACTTATCAAAATTAATAGTTGAGAGAGTGATTGTCCCATTTGAAAAGTTCAAGGGATTGATGGCACTACCCAAAATACAAAGCACAAAGCATATGAGACAAAAAAAGGAAAGAAACAAAGCAATTCAGTGCTGATATTTGGTACAACAAACGGTAAATGGGGAAGGATGGTACACACAATAAAAAGTAATTTTATTAAAAAATCTCTCGAGCTTATAGTCTTATAACTATGCACTTAACCTCCTAAATTATCCTATTTGCATCTAGATCCCTACAAGATACAAAAAACACACCATTAACACTAAAACACATCAATTCTCAACCTGACGAAAGATATCTATATCTATCAAGCTCATCTCATCACAACATCTAATCAAACTAGCGAACTAAGCCCTTTAATGAGACAATCAACCACCTGTACCCTAGTGGTTACATGTCCCAATTTAAATAATTCACTTTTCAATTACTCAAGAACCTATCAATCTCCACTATTCAATTGCACCTGTCGCACCAAAGCTTCGTTGAGTCTCCTTGATCGATCTTGAGCTCTATCAACAAAACTCTCAATCATAACATCTCTGCAACTCCTAAGGCAATGGCCTTGTACTTTGTCTCAACGGTAGACCTCGCAACTAGTGATTGCTTCTTGCTATTCCAGAAAACCAAATTGCCTCCTACAAACATGTAATATCCAGACGTAGACTTCTTGTCATTAGCACAACTAGATCAATCTGAATCACAATAACCCTCAATATTCAAGTGTCCATTTCACCGAAAAACAACCATTTCTCGAATGCACTCTTTAAATATCTTCAAACATGGTACATTGCATTCATATGACCCTTCCTGAGATCATGCATGTAGCGACTCACCGCACTCACTGCGAAAGATATACTGGACGAGTGTGACTCAAATAAATCAATCAACCCACCAATCTCTGGTACCTCTCTCTGTCAACTAGCTTACCTGCCTCTGCACTCAGCTTGGACTTATGATCAATGGGCGCAACTGTGGGCTTACAACCCAACATGCAAGTCTCCATAATTACGTCTAGCACATATTTTCGTTGGAATAAGACAATCCCCTTCTCACTATGGGCCACAAAGTATCTAAGTTGCCCCCAAGTCCTTTACCTCAAATTTATTTCTGAATTTTACCTTAACTGAACAATCTCCTTCTCATCACCCCGGTGATAATCATATCATCTACATATACAACTAGTACCGTGATATAATCTTTGTTCCGTCTAAAGAACATTATATGGCCTACAGAGCCCTCCTAAACATGTCAAACCAGGCTCGATTAAATTGCTTCAGTCAGCTCATAAAGTGACTTCTTGAGCCTACACACCTTACTACCTGTATGATTTGTGCCAATTCCGATGGCACCTCCATGTACACCTCCTCCAGCAAATCACCATGAAAAAAAGACATTCTTCACATTGAGTCGGTGCAACTTCCACCCTCCATCTGCGGCCAAAGAAACTCGCACCGTGCTCATCTTTGCCACGGGTGCAAACATCTCATCATAGTCGATATCATTGGTCTGACTGTACCCCTTAGCCACTAATCGAGTTTTGTAACGCTCAACACGGTCCTATGGGCTTTGCTTTACAGTGAAGATCTATTTGCATCCAACCGCCTTCTTATCCGACGATAGTGGCATACGCTCCCAAATCTTGTTTTTATCGAGTGTCCCAAGTTCTTCTATCTTAACATGTTTCCAGTTTGGATCCTCCCTTGCAACCTGCCAACACTTAAGAATAGAGATAGTATCCAAAGATGCAATGAACGCTCCATTACAGATGATATATTAGAATAAGAAACAAACTAAGCAATATCATGTGAAACACATGAAAAACCCCAACGATCAGAGGAAACTCTCGCATTGCTACGGGCAGTTCGCCTTACAGAAATAGGAGAGGAGTAGAAAGAAGAATCATATCACATGTATACTCTGAGTCTGAAGCGGATGGTGTATGTGTCTCAAGAATCGAGAAAGGTAGGGATGAGGGACTTGGACAATCAGCTCACTTCGCACGGTTGACGCCGGAGGTACTATACCCTCATTTTCCTTCATTCTTCTCGTATACACCCTCAAATCCTCCTGAACCTGAATTCCACCTTCTTCGGGTTCTTGAGTTCCACCCTTTTTCTGGGTTGCACATTCCTCAACCGTCACAGGACAAGAAATGTCACCCACACTTACCATCCTCTTCTCACATCTACTGTCACTCTCCTCTCACCTCGTACTCCCAGTATCGAGTGGATCTTCAAAAAGTGAGGTCACTTCAGAGGAATAGTATGTTTCGAGCTCCTAAAATGTGACATCCAATCTAACAAACAACCTCCTCTCAACTAGAATCCAAACATAACCCTTCTGAGTAGCCCTTGGATCCAATTTTCTCACATTTGATCAATTGTATAGAACAATGCGCATATAACCAAATGTCCTCAAAGCGTACCTCTTCATACCTCAAATGGAGTTTTCCAATCCAACACCCTTGATGACATTCTATTGATCAATTAGGCAGCTGTCAAGACCGCTTGCACAAACAAATACTTGGGGACATTCATCGAGATCATCATACTCCGAGTTGTCTCAAAAAGATGTCTGTTTATCCGTTCTGCTACCCCATTTTGCTCTGGTGTAAATGGGCAAGTGGTTTGATAATGTATTCCCTGGACTGACAAGTAATTCCCAAATGTCTGCCATTATCAGACCTCAATGTTTTCACCACCGCCCCATATTGAGTCTGAACCTCTTTGTAGAAATCCGTAAAGCAAGCACACACACACTTTTGTTTCTCATCAAAATTGAAGTCACACAAGAACAATAATTTACAACAGTTGTGGGATAAGGTCCTCATACATCATAATATATCAAATAAAACTCCAGAACTAACGTACGAACTCCTAACATGATTGTCAAACCTCACAAACATCACACACAAGTTTATCCTTATTAGCCTTTTCAAACAAAGAATGATACAATCGACTCAAAAGACTAAAAGAAGGATGACCTAAACGCTTGTGATGAAGCAACAAGTCCTCTACCCTCCACCCAACTCTTGATTTCTCCACAATGGATGAAAGGGCTTTAGTACATCCCCTCTTTATCTAGGTACCATAATCCACTATGTCACATGCATGTTCCAAGTCTCTTGCCTGTCCGCTTCTCTTGAAATATCACATCAAGAATATCAAAAGAAACAACACATTTAGTTGGAGAATAATAGCACTTATGAATAAGAGGTTCACAGCAAAGGAATGAACATGTAAAACATTTGACAAAGTCGAAGAGTTGATACATCGAACTGTACCCTTACCAACCACCGGTTGAGCCGTGCAATCGACTGTCTGAATGCTCTCTGAAATTGTCAGGCGAGTATAAGAAGAGAACTCCCCAACAACACCTGTCACATGTCTGAATGCACCACAATCAACTCTTTGTGTCACCATTACCCAAAGCTAGATAAGCATAATAGACAGAGTTACCCTGGATGAAAATGAGGTAGATCCACCATCTATCGTGCCATATACCACTCTTTCTATCACTAGCTGCCTTCTTCACCAGCATGTCCAGCATCGCATTTTCCTCCTCAGAGAAAGCCGCACCTGTCACTCCTCCATCATCCTCATATGTTACCATCAGATTTGTCTGGTAGCCTCCTCTTTTCACCACCTCTAGCCATTCGGACCTCAACAACGACCTCCAGACTGGCCTCGACCACATGAGTCATTGTCCTTTTGTGGCTTAGGGCGTGATATCTTCAAGTGGCCTACCTCGCCACAATTACAATACTCACGAGTCTCAACTCTAGGCCTAGTGTTACTTGAGTTGGAGACCCCTAGAACCTTGGGGAAATCCCCCTGCTCTGGTCTGCAGCAGAATTCGAATCTCCTCTTGAATCATGGCTGAAACTGCCTCTTTCCACACGATAATCTTTGACTAACCCAATAATGTCGCAACTCTCTGCTCGAATGCTGGGGCAAGGCCCCGAAGAAACCCCATAGTTATGCCCTGCATGCAAAACTCAAACATCTTGCACATAGGATCGTTGCAGCCTACATGACACCTGAGGTGGTCGTGATCTTCCCACAAACGCTCTAGCTCTGTGACATACTCCTGCACAGTCATTTCTCTCTGAATTGTCGCAGTAATCTCCTTCTTGATCTGATAAACTTTCAGGTTATTCCCCATGCCATCATAAGTCTTCCTTAGCTTCTCTCAGACATCTTTGACCCGCTCTATGCCATCCACGGTGAATGCAATAAATGGAGCAATAGATTCAGAAGCCAGATGTATACAACCATGTAGTGGACTTCCACTCAATCTTCTCTGAAGTACCCACAGCCGGTTCGACCGTCTCTCCGAATAGGACCCCCTCTAGGTTCTTCCCCTCCAGTACGTATCTCACCCTACGAGACCAACTCAGATACGACGTCGACCCCTCAAGTTCCATATCCATCAGTGGAAGCTCTGCTCCAGCTCTGTTCTAGGAGCTGACTTTGTTGCATTTTCGCTTGCAACCACACTAAATGCTCTCATAAAGATCGAGACCTCTGACTCAGTTTCCCCAAGATCTCCCACATAGGATTCTTGCTTTTACCTAATGTGTCTGCTGCCATAAACCTCAATCAAAACATCTTTCTTCCTCTATTGTGATATGATCTCAATCTAATCAGCAATTACGATCAAGATATGTGCCCGATCCACCCTTCTTGGGGTATCGTGGGGTATTGCCCCCCCACGCCGATGAGCAAACCCTAGGTGGATACGACCTAGAGGTGGTGAGCGACGTGACTAGGTCAGAAAGCGCACGACTGGACTCAGCAATGGGAGCTGCCTGGCTGGTAGCTTTTTTACTCCCGAGTGAAGGCGACCTGTAACGAGAACTGTCTGCCTGGTAGCTTCCTTCTTTTCTTTAGATGGCTAAACTCTAGATCTTACTTGTGCTCTGATACCAAATAGAAAAGAAATGAGCAAAAAGTAATTTTATTGAAAAACCTCTTGGACTTATATAGTCTTACAACTCACTCTTACACTTCCCACTAAACTATCACGTAGTAACTTATTTGCACCTAGGTCCTACAAGATACCCAAAAACACACAATTAACACTAAAACACATCAATTCTAAAAAAATAATTTCATCAACTTATATTTGATACAACCAAAAAATAAAACACAAGAGACAAATTATTCATATTATCTCAAAGATGAATTTTTAAAAATAATAGCACCAAATTGTGATTCACACGTGGGATGGACATACAATTGAGCAACATATTCTATACTTGAAAATTTGTGAAAACTATTTCTAAAAATGACATAATTAAATGTCAAAATATCCAAGTATCTTAAGGCACTACAATAAGTATACAGTGGAAAGCATATAAAAACAACATAGGAACTCTATCCAGCCTTTCACTAAAAGCAACCAACTAGTAAGAAATATATCCACTTCAAATTCGAATCAATCTTTTTCTGAAAATAACTTGTTTTTATCATTCTGACGGTGTGCTTCGGTGCTTAGATGCCTCTTAATGACATAATATGGGCGGCATCAGTTTCTTGCTTCCTCCTCTTACACCCAACCAATGAAAGAGGGGTTCAGCTCTCTGCAGTGTAAGCTCTGAATTTGACACAACTTTACAGTAACCCCAAAGTCTTTCATTCAAGTGAACTCTTAATTGTAAAAGCAACTACTGTAGGCCTATAGGCCTAACACTGATGTGATGGTCAGGGGTCAGAACCAGGTTTAGAGTATTGGTGTAGTGTGTGTGTTTGTGGTTGTGGTTGAGGGGATATAAATTGTAACGTGCCTCCTCGCTACAAGCAAAAAGTATATCACTTCTAAAGAACAAATACATTTTTTTCGGGTATAAAGACCTTGTTAAAAAGTAATAAAAGCAAAGCATATCTTCAACTGAAAAGCGAAATATTAATAAAATTAAAGTATATCTTTTACTGGTAAGCAAAGTACATCTTTTAAAAAATAATAATAACTCAAGGTTTATTCCTAATTCTATATCTCAAAGTATTACGAAGAACAACTAATACCTTCAATCTGGATATTTTCGATCTCTTTGACAGTCCATGGTAAGGGTTGTTCACTTCACCAACAAATCCCTCCCATGAGGTTCCAATTTACTGTTGCAGGGACTAGTTGCGAGAGACAGAAAGAAGATATGGGCTAATTACTGATTCCGTCTCTTTCTGTTTACAAATTTAGCATTTAAATCAACCTGTTATAGAGAACTCGCTAAGACCCTGTTCGGTGGCATCCCATTTACGTGGTATGGAATTTTGGTGTGGGGATTCGTCATTTCCACTAATTAGATTTGTGGGAACTCATACTCGTGGGCTGGGAGGTGGGAAAAATAAAATCATGTTTGATCTAATTATTTTTTTCCCACCAAATAACACATAAATGGGAAATAAAGTGTGATTAAAAGTCCAAACCCATGGTAGGAAAAAAAAAGACATCTGAAGAGGGTAGTGGAAAATTTTCTCACTGAGTCAAAATTCTCGCGATTCCCATTTAGATGGGTTTCCTCCGAACAGGGCCTAATTTTTTTTTGTCCTTATTCCCATTTCCTCGGGCAAGAATGGAAGAGAAACAAATTTGGAGATGCAACTACGGACGGACTGCTTCATTGAAACTTGCTTTGATTGGAGGGGGGGTTGAGGAGATGATAGACTTGATACATATAAAACAATGACATGATAGAAGTGGTGGTAGTCTGATGGACCTCATCTTCCTACAGAAATTTTTCTCCAGGTTTGATTCCCACAAGATGTTATAAAATGAAAAGGATGTCAGAATTAACCGTGTCCTTATTTCAAAAAGGGAAAATAGAGCAACTTTCTCCAGGCAGAGTTACTTATCTTTTCTCCTGTCCTTTGCTAATTAAGAACCCTAATTGAACACTCTAACAATCATGGTTACACCGTTCCACAGAATAACTTTAACTAATATAACAAACAAGACATTATTTGCGCAATTTTCTGTTCAAGGAGTACCACATTAATCTCAAACAAAAAAGACAAATAAGGCTTACGTTTCCAGCTCCTGGATTTGATGTGGTGTATGTCGCTTGAACCTCTTCTTCCTTCCTCTCGGGTTCAAACTCGGGGTTGGATCCGGATCCTGATTCAAGTCCTGATCATCACTCCCGGATTTAGCATCCGACGAGGCTCCGACTCCGACTCCACCACTTGAAGAAATTCGCTTTACGGCCTCCGTCGCCGCTGCAGTGGCAGCCGGAGGTGGCGTTCCCGACAGCGCCGCCGCGCCAGCTGGAGGGGAGGCACCAGGAGGTACAACGAGGAGGTAGTAGGAGAGAGAGGAGGGGTTCTGATTCGGGTTTTGGGAGGAATTGGGATCGTTAGGAGCGCTTTCCTTGTCTTTCTGTTTCTGGGTTTGTTTCTGTTTTTGCCGCTTGGATTGTTCCATTTTCTTGGTTTTCGCTTTCCTCTTCATTTTTTTTTCTGGTGGAAAAGGGAAAGGAGGATGGGAACGGTAGTGGGAGAAAGAGTGGCCTCTTCGACTTCGAGGAGCGGAGATGAGAGGCAGAGAGAATCAGAGAACCGCTGGAAAAAGAAAAAGGTGTTTCTTTCATTTTTGTGGGTTCTTTTTCGAATTGGCCTTATTTTTTGTTTCGGAGAATGTTTCGCAGATACTACGTTTGATATCAATTATTGATATCGATTTATTATGCATCTTTAATTAAGTTATCATGCATATTATTTAAATTAGTATGCATGTTATATTGTTATATCATAATTATTTCAGTACAAAAATAACATGTATAACTATTTCATTATAAAAAATAACACGCATAACAACTCAAATAATGTGCACGATAACTCAACTAAAGGTGCATAATAAAATCGATAACATTTATAACTATTTCATTACAAAAAATAACATACATAATAACTTAAATAATGTGCACGATAACTCAAATAAAAGTGTATAACAAAATCGATATTAATAGTCAGTAGGGCTGGGCAAATAGCTCACAACTCGTGACTCGCTCAGATAACAGCTCGTGAAACTCGCTCAGATTCAACTCGGGTAATATGTAGCTCGAGCAGACTGACTCGAATAATAACTCGAGTTGATCTCGAGTTGGGTGTCGCTCGCTCGACAACCCGAAACTCGCTCATGTATATGGACTTTTACTCTGAATTAGTTCAATTAATATAGTCCAGTTCAACTAAATGTGTAATTATATATGGCTTTACTCTAAGTCGGTTCAACTAATATTTATATGGCCCAGTGTAACTAATATTTATATGATCCAGTCTGAGTCAGTTCAACTATACAGACCCAATCACCCAGACACCCAAATATCGAATTCAAGTATTCAAATCTGATACGCGAGCGAGTTACGAGTTGACTCGAGCAACATCGAGTTGAGTTCGAGTTGCTTATTCAACTCGGATTAGGCTTGGTTGCTCGAGTCGACTCGACTCGAATATTCGTAGCTCGAGTTTGAGCAAGGGTTAGCTCGAGCTAACTCGACTCGATGAACAAGTCTAATAGTCAATATCAAATATCATATCTACGTATCAGCTCCCTTTTGTTTTTATTTGACAAGGAGGATCACTTGATATTATAATTTGATAATTTAACATAAGTTCGAAATAACTATTAAAAATGACAAAATATTTGCATGCATATTCTATAATTTATAAATTAATTATGTTTTAAATATTGTGTGGTTTAAATATCTTTGATACTTCAGCAAATATATGAACCGATGTAATCTCGTATATAGTTTTAATAATTTATGATGGATATCAAGCGAAATTTAAATTAAGAATTAATTAAATTTGAAAAACAATCAATTTACAAGTTTTAAAACATTCTAATTTTTCAAATTTATTAAAAGTTTATTGTCAAGATTTAAAATTAAAGCTTTTATTAATTTTACGCTTTAAATATAAATTAAAAAGGCATGGACTTTTTATCAAAAAAAACATGGGCTTGTACACTTTCACATTCGAGTTTATACGGGCCGTGTTTACAGGCCGTGTTTGCATACTGTTTAAGATCTAGATGTAACAAAACTAGTTTTTTAATAGTAGGCGGAGGAAACAATATCATCTTCACCTACAAAAAATGAGTGCTCTCTGCATCCACTAATTTGGATCGTTCGATTAGATTTGAACGGATGTGATTTTATAATACAAAAGCCCTCCTGAATCATATAATTGACGGTCAAGCGTTCAGATCTAATCGGACGGTCCAAATTAGTAGATGCAGAGAGCACCCATAAAAAATGGGTGCAGAAGACACGGAGGCAGAGAAAAGATATATTATTGGATTCGATATCGACGATATATTATCGTCGCATTTCTTGGAATAGTGTTTTCGCTATTCACATTATATTATTGGCTCATGTTTTGATACTGTAGAATCTACAGTGCTAAGAAATAATATTTTTGATGTTTTAATTTTTAATTTTTTAATTTTTTTACAAAATTCTTTTTTTACAGAAAAGTCATAGATAGTGACGGAGCTATTTTTTATACAGAAAAGACATTAATAATGACGGAACCACGTGTATTTTCTAGTTAGAATAATTCTTCTAATAACGAGTCAATGTTTTGATGAGAATTTGAGATTAGTATGCGAAGAAAAATAAACCATAAAAAAATCAGGACTTTGTAAAAAAAAAAATTGAGATCGGTACAAATTTTTTACGGTTCTCACTTTTTTAGGAGTAAATTTTCTTATAGTATATGACTTTGTCATTTTTGGCCTTTGAAATTTTAAGCATACAAATTTGATTCTTAAAAATATCACTGTTTATCATTTTATTTCTTAATTTTAAAGATGTCATTTTATTCATTTAAGATCACTAATTTTCTTTTTAGGTTTTTTTTTATTTTTCTTACAATTAGGTCTATTATTAATTTATTATCACATATCATTATAATATGCATTTACGTTCAATATATAGGTAAATATAATTTAAATTAACTTGTGAACGGAAATGTAATATGAACATAATCAATAATAGAGGAAATTAATAATTATATGTTTACCTGATTTGATTTAATCGTTTGATTAAATTTGCACTAGTTTCGATGCTACAAAATTATGCTGAGTATGTATGAGTATCATCTTTAAAATGAATGTCACATGTAGACTATTTTTTAATTTAGTACATATGAAAAAGCTTTATGAATAAAAATAAATACAATTGATATTTTAAAATTCAAAATGGCAAGTGAGCGATAATTTAAAACCTATAGCAATAATTTAAGATTTTTAATGACTGAAACAGCAAAGAGAGAATTAATTTGTTATTAGTACGGGATCTGAAATGTCAAATACCATTTTAACAACCCTCTTACAAAGGAAAACATATTCAAGAAGAAATTTAAAGGAAAATATAATGAAAAATGATTAATAGAAATTCATGAGTCTTCATTCTGTTGGATCAATTAGCTAAATAATTAAAATTATGTGCAATAATTAAAATGAAAATTCTAATTTAAACAATTGCAAATTAAAATTATGTGCAATAATTTAAGATAAACTAAATAGCGGAAGCGAAAAGTTACTTTTCATCTCTATGCCTCCCTTCTTTTGACTCTCAAGCAACCTCAAGTTACTTTTCATCGCTGATGAGTTCTTTCAAGCAATTTCCGGTGCCTTATCTTTTCCTCTTAGGTCATGAATTTTCTAGAGATAATTATCTTTAATGGAGAAAATAATATAGGCTAATCACAGGACATGTGCCCTGAAAATGATACCGGTAATGTTGGGAGACTCAGTGTCTTTTGTACTAATGAAAATGTATCTTGAAAAGATACCGAAATTAATAGCAAATATTCTTTTAAATATTTGATATCACATTATCTCCAAAACCTTTCCAAATTGTGTTATTTACCGTTGTAAACACGCACACAAAATTTGGTATTATTTCGAGCACAAGTCAGAAAGATATCGACAAAATAAGGCAAGAAATTATGTCTTTCAGACTTACTGTTTGCGTCCGCAATTGACTTGGTCTGAAACTTTGCAAATTTCTTGCCTAAGTTAGTCATAGTCCTTTGCGGCCGCAAGACACTTGTGAATTCTTCTGTTTTGTTTGGGCCTCGATCCAAATCAATTGAGTTCAGCCAAAAAATATTGCTAACTTTACATTAACACTAACATTAGTTATCTTAATTATAATTGTTCAATCAACAATTATAATTAATTCACTTGTAATTTTATTATATATGTTAATGCATAGAATTTGCAGTCCATCTTAGTAATTTTATTATACATGTTAATGCAAATTAAAACTTCTTTGAATTATTTAATAGTCTAAATGGTTGGTATGGTGTTAACGACATGGACCAAAGTGTGAGGAAGTGCTCCAGGGAAGAATACGGTGATAATTCTTGCAATGTTCTAAAAAGTTACAACAACGAAAACCGAACTTTTAAAATATATATATATATATATGAGCATGGCTAAAATAATATGCATAGTACACCCCATTTTGTACTATGCATATATATATGTCAATAAATTGAGATTTAAGTTGCTCAATAAATTCTTCATATGAAAATATTGTAGGAAAACAAATTTCGTGATTTTTAGAGCTTTCTTGCTATTTTTTAAATATTTTTTAAATATAGTCCAGATTTAATACTACAAAAGTGTCATTTCTGAACTGTTTTTAAAAAATATTTAAAAAATAGCAAGAAAGCTCTAAAAATCACGAAATTTTATTTCCTACAAGATTTTGATATGAAGAATTTATTGAGCAACTTAAATATCAATTTAATGACCAAATTAAATACAAATGACTCCATAGTACGTTATGGGGTGTACTATGCATATTATTTTAGCCATGCTCTATATATATATATATATATATATATATATATATATATATATATTCCGGGAGTGATGCAAAATAAAGCCAAATTTTTCATCAAAATATGATAATTGACTCCGAATTTCTATCAATGTATTTCACTTCCCATTGATCCCATTGAACTATATCCTATAGAAAATAAAGATATTTTTTTCTTATGAATAGGTAATGTTTTTTTTTTTTGTAGTTTACAAGTAACCAGTTAATTGAATTGATGAGACTAATTCTCATTTGTCTGTTAATGCACATTCATAAAATGCTGAAGTTTCTATTAAACAACGTCATGCTCATGCATTAGTTCCTTTGTTGCAGAATGTTAAGTTTACAAATGTATGAGGCTAAGCATAACTGCATGAATAAGTATGTCAAAAACACTAAATATCTACTTTGCTTAATGTTGCATGATTTATATTACTTTTTTATTCTCCAACTATCTATTTTATTTAATCGTCAACATGAAATTAATATTAATATCCAGAAAACTAGTTAGGTCCCACCTATCGATCATTTCTGGTTCTGTCACTGTTTATATGTATTCTTATTCGAAATCTTAGCGAAATACGTATTATTTCGTGGTATCAATTAATCACATTTATAACACATCTTAATTACTCCTCGTAATAATAGTGACAATATGTGATATATTAATCATATAACATGTAGTCCAAACTTTATTTATTGAATTTGACATCTCAATTCCAACAAGCTCCCTCATGGACAAATGTGATTCTTTTGATTACATATATCTGAATCTGCAGATTACTTACCTTTTCTATCTTTCCACATGGGTTTTTGTTCTTGGGTGCCTTCTTGAGATGCACTCATAGACCCAATTGGCCTTCTCTTCTTCTTCCTCTTTCTCTCCGGAATTTCGGGTCAAAGCCTTTCTACCATTTTGACATTGACCTCCACGTGGTCTTGATAGAACCTCTCGTATTGCGCCCGCATCCAACCTTGGAACTCATTATTGGAGGTGTCATGTTCCTCTTGACGCGTTTCCATGTTCCCTATATATGTCTCCATATCTACTTGTCATTTCTCAATACGGTCATTTTGAACTTAAACATTATTCAAGGCGGCAAGAATGGCTTTAATATCGCTTTGGTTGGAGGGTTGGTAGGTTTAAGGATTAGAGTTTTGACCGCAAGACATCTTGGGTTGGGTTTGTGAAGGATTGAGATCGGTATATTGGTTTATTACGCCATTTGGTTCCTTGATCCACTTGTTCATTGTGTTGCTTTGGTTTATGGCATATTATTTTTCCCCCGATTTTGCATCGGTGTCATCTAACACCCACCCAATAGAGGTCATATGGTCCCAAAAGTTTGTGGAAGGGGTAAGCTCAAGGGATTTGGGAATAAGAGTACCGCGAGCCTTGATAATTTTGTGAACCAAATTGGAATACGGTAAACTTTTGGTCGGGTCGGAGTATGCTCCTTTCATGTGCCGATATATGATATACGTATGTTGAACTGGCGATCACTTAGGGTGAGAAGGTGTTTGAGGAAGAAAACGGAGAAGTACTCTAAATTAGTTTTATATTTGGTCTTAGGGGTCAAGATTTTATTGAGAAACACAATTGATACCCTATGAACCGTTGGTAATTTTGTGGAGTAGGCGATCATATTGAACCATTGTTGGTAGAGTATTCTGGGTCTTCCTCTACTGGTCATTGAGTAGTGACGCTATGCCTCTTGTAGTAGTGACATACTGTGAGCGCCCGCTTCGTGGTACCCGAGTAATTGACATATGCGTCGTCATCCTAAAATAGGTACTGATTGCTTATGGCAATCTTCATGTTGGGTTTGATTAGGTTTCGGTTAGGATTGGATGATGTCGAGATGTTAGTTTGTGGTGTTTGTTCGGGTATTGGAGGAAGGCTAAGGAGATCGGAGAGTGGGAATTCGTCGAAGGAGTCGTCGTCGATCTCGGATTGGCTGCTGGAAGGAGTTTTGCGACGGGTCATGAGTTTCTTCAGTTTAGAGGCCATTGCTAGGGTTTAGTGAGTAGAAAGTTGGAGGAGGTATTGGTAGATTTCGATTAGAGGGATGAGAAGAGGGAGTTGAGGAGAGATGAGGTCGTAGAGGAATTTTGAGTTTAATGGAGATTTGAAGGAGTATTTTGGAAGGGAAAATCAAGGTTTGAGAAGGAGATGGGTTGGAGAAGAAGATAGGAGGGTTTGTTTGGGAAGGAGATGGGTTGGAGTCGAGAGAGGGACTCGAATTTGAAGCATTTTTCAGTTCTGGAAACATAGTGTTATAACACTAGATTCTAGTGTTATAACGCTATATGTCGAAATGCTGTGAACATAGGGTTTTGCAAGATAGCGTTATAACGCCAGTTTTGGCGTTATAACGCCAACTCATGATGATGAATGCAGAGATTATCTCTCGGAGTTGGGATTTTAAGATTATCTCAGGCCTTGAGAAGCTTGATGCTTGAGTTGATGCAACGATTCATAGATTTTAAGCTTCCCATTTTGCACCTTTGTTTCTTCAATATTTTCGTCATGCTTTAGACTTTAGAGATATTTGCAATCAAATCAAAATACAATAGTTTCAATGTAATCAAGACATTTGTCAATTTTGAACACTTCATCTATTTAGCTCCCTCTAAATATATGGCATACAATGTCTATGAGCTTTATTCAATAGTCAAGGTTATTAAGTTAGAGTCTTAGGAACTCAAACAACGTTTAAGTTGTTGTTCAGTTTCCTAAACTTACATTCTAATGAAATATGACCCATTTTACAACAATAATTGCAAAATACACGGGTAGGATTGCTTTCATGTTTCTTTGCAAAACGAGTTTGAAAATCTATTATTAAATCTTTGATTTGACTATTTGGTTGATAAGTATAGTTAAAGTTTTGTGTATTTATGTTTGAGCTCTTTGATTATTGATGAACAACTCTAGGTCTCTCATTGACTTTGGTACTAATTTTTGCAAGATTATTATCTTTTGGTTCATACCTCCAACTGATTGATTCTCTATGATAAATATTGTTAGATCAAGACAGATTGAAGTAGTTAGAGACCGGTTTGGGTTTAGCATAATCTTTATTATTAAAATGGTATCTAAAGGCAAAGTTGGGCACCTTTTTACCATGTTGAGATTGTGTGTTCTTGCCCCTTTGAGTTGGGCCTTGCTTACCCTTTTCTTTCACATTTTGAGAGTCATTAGAGGTTGATGGGGCCAACTTTTTTTATAACCTAAACTTGATTTATCATGTGGCTTTTGTCCCTCATACAATTTACTCAAATCAAACTTAACCTTATTCATGGAACCCTTATCGGATTTTAGAGCATCATTCTCAATTTTTAATTTGTTTATTTGTTTGATATGTTGTTCATTCTTAGCTTCAAAGTCTTTCACTACACATTCAAGTTTTTCGATCTTAGACTCGTAATCTTTTGTTTGAGACTCAAACTCAATAATTTTGCCATTTAACCCTCTAATTGTATCATCCATTTGTATTAAGGCTTCATTGATTTCTCTAAGCAATTTGTTTAAGGCATGAATTTCACGCATTAACAATTCCTCGTGTGACAATTTGTTTAAGTCATCACATTCATCCTCCGATTCATCATTGGGTGTGATTCTTAAAAGTTGATTAATCCCTTTTGGTTTTGAGTCTAGATATACCTTTGCCTCCGATTTGGAAGTTGAAGGACAATCTTTTTCTTGTTATTCAAATGTGGAGGATATGCTTGTTTCTTCATCTCCATCCTTTTCAAATTGTTGCTTCTCTTGGAGTTCACTAGAGAGCTCATCTTCTTTCTTCCCATTCGCGCTAATACTTCTCAAGAGCTCAATCACCGTCGGGTCGGTCACATTATTTTTGGCTAGAATATCATCAAGGTTCACTATTCCTTTGTGTCCTTCCTTGTTTGACTCATTACTACAATTTTCAACGTTTGATTCACCATTAGTTGGATAGGTTTCTATATCATAATGCCTAAAGAGAGAAGTTCATATTTCATGAGCATTCATATCATAATATAAAAATTCCCTAGCTACGGACTCATCAACTAAATATAACAAGACATCAATGGCATGATCATTGTCTCTCTTTTCTCTTTTGGACTTTTCGGTCAAATTGGTGGTTCCTTCCTCAAGGGTAGGTATGTAGGCATTTTCTATCATATACCACACATCAATTGTTTCTAAGTAAACATTCATTGTGGCACACCAATAATCAAAATTATAACAATCTCGGTTGAACACTAGAGGTTTTTCAACATGACTATGAGAAGCCATTTTGGACCTTTGCTTCTAACTAAGTATCCCCTTAATTAGCAAGCTCAACTTGCTCTGATACCACTTTGATACACACCTAGGCACCTAGGTGTATGTACAATTTTCGTTCGATTAGCAACTACTATAAGGACTTAATTGCAAATTTGCACAATTCCAAATTCCTAATGACAATTGCTAAATAGATTAATTCAACCAATTCAATCAATTCAATTGATACACTTATCAAATGCAAATTACCAACAATCAATTGGAGAAGTGTGTATAATAGTGTGGCTTAACTAAACTCTAATTGCGGAAGCGTAATAGTCAACTCATCAATTCGTCTCAAATAAGCAATTCTAATTGGCAATTCAATCAATTTCCTAATTGGCCAACTCAAACAACAATTCACTAATTCCCTAATTAAGCAATTTAAGCACAAATCACACAATGCAATTAGGAATTAATAAATTAAAATAGAATAAAGAGTAAAGAGATGGCTCAATCGCGTGTTGACGGAGTTCGGCTTGCACTACGACCTTGCCTACGTTTTCGGGTCCCTGGCGCATCCGCTTCTTGCGGTAAAAAGCCCGATCCACTTCACTAGCCAATCGTTGCAATTACAAGTTGGAACCCAATTTCCTTTACACACTCCGGTAGGATAGTTGGACCCAAGGTTTTCACAAGGCTCACAAATGGAGAATAGAGTAATAGACAATAGAACAATAAATTGGATGCACTAGCTAACTCTCAACACACTCTTGAATAGTTTAGCTAAATAAAATTGGGAGTTTAGTAAAGGATTTGACAAATTAAGAGAAGCTCTAGAGTACTTTGGTAATGGCTGCTAGTTTTGATTTTAAAAACTCAAGTTTCGGATAATTAGGAAGAAGAAGAAGACCCATTTTTATAGGTTCTGAATTCTGCAAAAAGTTAGGTCTTCGGGACATAGCGTTATAAAGCTATGTTCTATAGAAAACTTAGCGTTATAACGCTATCATGGGTGAAGACAAAATTTTGTGACATTGGATTTGTATTTTTGTGAAATTTTAACTTAGCGTTATAACGCCAAGTTATGTGTAAAATATAGCGTTATAACGCTAACCTAAGTCAGGACAAAATTTTGTGACGTTTGAAATTTGATCTAGCGTTATAACACCAAAACTAGCGTTATAATGCTAAACCAGAATTGTCCAGTACTTAGAAATTTTGGACAGATGGCCATCTTGGCGTTATAATGCTAAGTCTCTCAAAATTCTGGTTGAAAATTTTGCTACTAATCAAAACAATATTTTTGAACAAACTAAAATTATTTTGATAATCTTTGACATTATTTAAGATGTAATCTTGATCAGTTGAATTTTTATTTGCTCATTTTCTATTTTAAAACTAGTGTGGTTCATTTGATTACATATGTCTGGACATGAATTAGATTCTGGTCATATAGTTCAGAAATTACACGAGAATGTTACTATACGTGCCTATTTTCCGAATGGATCATCGTTATTCTTTAATGAGGTCAAAGCTTTAAAGAAAATACTATAACTTGCATATACATCACAACTTGTTGCAAATCACATAGAACATATATTTTTTCAAAATCAAACTCCTACATTTTCCACAAACCTTGTGGATATGAAATCTATACTATTTATATGTTCTATCTTTCAATCTTTCTTTTAAACTACTAGAAAACTTATCAAGTTTTCAGTATTATCAAGGCTTTAAAGAGAAAGATGTGACTTGCATATATATTATAACTTGTTGCAAATTACATAGAACATCATACTCTCACATTTTTCACAAACCTAGTGAATATGAAGCATGTATTGTTATATGCTCTCTTTTAATCTCTCTTTTAGAAAAACTTATATGAAAAAACATTTCATCCTTATTAAATTTTTAGTATCATCATGCATAGCTCTTTTATTGTCATAATATAGCTTAGGCATAATTTCATATAAAGGCCTCTAAAATTTCAATATTACATATTTAGCCACTAAAATCTCATAATTACATATTTAGCCATTTAAAACACAAAAAAATTCATACAAATGCTTCTAAAAGTTTAATATTACATATTTATCAACTCAAATTTCATAATTACATATTTATTCAAGTAAAACACAAAATGTTTTATTATTGTCCAGCATAACTGCAAATTAATAAATTTAATGTAAATTAACAATTAAATGGTAATTACCACTCTAAAACACTAAATGAGGTAGGAAATTGAAAATGGGTCGGGCCAGGTCGGATCGGGTCAAATTCGCCCGAGTCAACGGGTTGGCCGGGCCATGAGTTTGTCGGACTAGGTTTGGGAAGAAGGGTATAATCGTTAGCTTCTTTATTTCACACCGCTTCTCCTCTCCTCTATTTAGGTATTTGACAAAATTCGTATGTGTTTGATCTGACCCGAAAACTCCGAGATCACGATCTGTCCCGGCCCGACCGGAGGCAAACTCGTGCGAACTCGTCCAAAAAACTCTAGAGTCGAAGACGGATAGTGACCATCCTTTTTGGAAAAAACCTGTGTTAAAACTCGTACGGACACTCTAAAACACTAATAGAGGTAGGGAATTGAAAACGTGTCAGGTTGTGTCGGGCCTAACTCGGCCGGGCTGACGGGTTGGCCGGGCCGACGGGTTTGCAGGGCCGAGTTTGGACGGGTTGGCCGAGCCGACGGGTTTGCGGGTCAATTTTAACACAAGTTTTTTTCCAAAAAGTATGACCGCTATTCGTCTTCGACCCTCGCTTTTTTACGGGTTCGCACGGGTTTGCCTCGGGTCGGGCCGTCGGGTTGCGGCCTTAGGGTTCAGGCCCGGTCGAGTTTGTATTTATGAGATTTCAATGGCTAAATATGTAATATTGAAGTTTTAGAGGCCTTTATATGAAACGCTTTGTGTTTTAAATGGATAAATATGTAATTATGAGATTTCAGTGGTTAAATATGTAATATTGAAGTTTTAGAGACCTTTATATGAAATTCTGCCTATAGCTTAAATGATCTCTACATTGAGTTCATTAGAGTGACCGAAATTTTTTTAATTAACCAAAATAAATTAATAAAATATCAAAATGGCAAAATTTGGACATAAATCACGATTCTAGCCATTCCGGGATCACAGCGCCCTACGTAACTCCGAGTTCACTGTGATCCCCATAACTCCGGAATCACAGTTGCCGGAGTTATGGAGGCTGCTGTGATCCCGGAGTTATGGCGATCACAGTGAACCCGGAGTTACTTATTATTTATACACCAGCCGAGAGAGAGAAAGAGAGGGGATGCTTATAATTGAAGAGAGATATTGATAATTGAAGATAAACAAGTAATTTGAGGTATTATTTTATTTTTGCTTAAATTCTTCAATTTAGTTGATTTAATTTATAATTATTATAATTGTTATAATTGATAGTTGATTTCAGGTATTATTACAATTGTTTTTTAATTTATAAGAATTATAATTTTAGTTGAATTGTTATAATTTACTTTCATTCTTCAAATTTACTTTCATTCTTCAAAGTGAATTGCTATAATTCTTATAATTGTTATAATTCTTCAAATTTAGTTGATTACAAGTATTATTATTATTGTAAATTAATTTATAATTATTATAATTGTAGTTGATTTATGTACGTATTTCGTATTTTTTAAACTATTAGTATAATATTAATTTAGTAATTATAATAATTAAAGAGTTAGAGAAATTTTGTAGAAATTTAGATAGAGAAGTGAAGTGAAGGTTTTGCACATTTTAAATATAAGATATTATTTTATTTTAATTACATGGTAATAATTTTTGAAGTTAAAATGTGAATCAGTGTAAATTAATTTATAATTATTTTGTAGATGATTTATGTATGAATTTCGTAATTTTTGAACTATTAGTATATTATTATTTTGTAATTATAATAAATCTAAGAGTTAGAGAATTTATTTAGGAATTTAGATAGAGAAGTGAAGTGAAGATTTTGCAAATTCTAAAGAGTTGCTAAGTCATTTTAGGTATTATTTTATTATAAATTAAATTGTATTTATTTATAGATTTAAAATTTGAATTAGTGTAAATTAATTTATTATAAATTAAATTAGAATTATTTTATTATAAATTAATTTAGAATTATTTTATTTCTGAAGTATTAGTATATTATTAATTGGGAAATTTATACAGTTGGAGTGAAGAAAGATGATTCCAATTTCCATATATATGGATGGTGAGACTCGAAATGGCCCGTATGGTATGGAATATAGTTGTGATTCAAAATTTACTTTTCCGGGAAATGAAGACACCCGGTATGAAGATGTGAAAAATACAATATACAAATGGTTGGGGATATTTGAGAGTCAATATTCGCTCAATGTTGTCGCTCGATATAACACTGCGATCCCACCTTCTTATCATTTTTGTTTAATTCCCATTCGCGATGACATAGAGTGGCGAATGATATTGCAAATGGCACAATCAGAAATGAATTGGAGATTTGTTGAATTATATGTTGATCTGGTGCCAAATCGGACAAATGAGAATCCTGATAACTTAGGTCGCACAGGTGAAAATGTTGTTAACACGGATGAAGAGCCTCCGAGAGTTAGTCAAGAGACATTACCTTATAGCCCTGGTCATACTCTTCATATCTCTCCCGCAAGACATTCACCAATTATAGATCTTAATGAGCCCATATCTAATATTCTTGAAGAAAACGAAGGCGATGACGATGAGAATATATTACCCGTAGCGAGAGAATGGGAAACAGGAGAAGATTATGGAATACACCTCTGACGAAGACGATTTGGATTATAATCCTAACGATCATCCGAATCATCGGATAATTGTACAAGGAAGATCAGAAAAATATTACCCAGTACAGGAGCTTAGTGATATATCTGGTTTCAATGAAATTTACACTGAAGTACAAAACTCGTCAGACGATCCCTTGGCAGAAAATCGTGTATTTAATTCAAAAGATCAGTTACAATGGACCATTAGTGAGTATCACATCAAAGGGAATATAGAGATTAAAACAGAAAGGAGTAGCGCGACGAGGCTAGTTATGGTTTGCAAAGATCAGAGATGTTTTTGGAGGTTGTACGTTGTATGTCCTAAAGGTAATAATTTTTGGACAATAAGAACCAACCCATACCCGCACACTTGTATCCAATCGATTACACGAGTAGATCATGCACAACTTACGGCCAAGATAATTGCTGGTGCTATTAAAAAGGAAATGAACGAAGATACAACCATGACAATTAAAAATGTCAGACATTTAGTTAAAGCAAAATTTCCCGGTGCTGATCCATCATACGCCAAGTTATGGCGAGGTAGGGAGTTAGCAATTGCGAAAATATTTGGGACTTGGGAGGGATCATATGCGTTGCTTCCTCGTTATTTTAATGCCATCCAATCGACGAATCCATCAATGAAGTATGCTATCCTGACGACTCCTACCAATCAACCTGAAGTACGTTATTTCCATGCTGCGGCTTGGGCATGGGGACCGTGCATTGAGGCAGTAAAGTACATTCGTCCGGTGATAAGTATCGACGCAGGTTTCTTATCGGGTCGTTATGAGGGAAGATTACTGATGGCTTGCGGGTACGATGCAGAGAATCAATTGATACCATTGGCATTTGCATTGGTGGAGAAGGAAGACCTAGAAAATTGGGGTTGGTTCATGAATTGGTTGCGTCGAGAAGTTATCGGACCTGGTAAGATGTGTGTACTATCAGACCGCCACAAGGGAATTAAGGATGTTTTTGAATATCCCCAATATGGATGGTCGGAGGCAAACGGCGAAGCAGTGCACCGATATTGTATGCAACACGTTGCCGAGAACTTGTACTCAAAATTTCCAGACGATAATCTAAAGAAATTATTTAAGCGTGCTGCATCGAAGAAGAAACCTCGTCGATTTAAAGAGCACATGCAATCTATAAAAGCACAATATCCAGACGCATATGAGTATTTAAAGACGGTTGGAAAAAGACTAGAGAATGATCCAAAAGAGTCTGTGAATCCATCAAAGTGGGCACAACGGTACGACAACGGATATCGTTGGGGCATAATGACAAGTAACAGATCTGAATCTTTGAATCGAGTGTTCAAAGCTGTTCGTATGTTGCCGGTTGTGGCTATCGTGGAAGGTACCTGGTACAAGTGCGTGAGTTGGTTTGATGGTCGGAGAATCGCATCTAGTGCAACCGTAAGTGATGGTTTTGTTTGGTCTCGTAGTGTTACAGAGAAACTAATTAAGAGAGGTGACAAGTCACGACCACATCGAGTAGACCCCTATCGATCAGAGCATTGTGCATTGTGCATTGACGCTTGTGCATTGTGCATTGACGCTTGACGCTTTTGCATTGTGCATTGTGCATTCTGCATGACGCTTTTGCATTGTGCATTGTGCATGACGCTTGACGCTTTTGCATTGTGCATTGTGCATGACGCTTGACGCTTTTGCATTGTGCATTGTGCTTGACGCTTGACGCTTGACGCTTATGCATTGTGCATTGTGCATGACGCTTTTGCATTGTGCATTGTGCATTGTGCATTGTGCATTGTGCATGACGCATGACGCTTGTGCATTGTGCATTGTGCTTGACGCTTGACGCTTGTGCATTGTGCATTGTGCTTGACGCTTGATGCTTGACGCTTATGCTTTGTGCATTGTGCATTGACGATTGACGTGCATTGTGCATTGTGCATTGTGCATTGTGCATTGACGCTTGTGCATTGTGCATTGTGCATGACGCTTTTGCATTGTGCATTGTGCATTGTGCATGACGCTTTTGCATTGTGCATTGTGCATGACGCTTGACGCTTTTGCATTTTGCATTGTGCATTGTGCATTGTGCATGACGCTTGACGCTTGATGATTGTGCATTGTGCATTGTGCATGACGCTTGTGCATTGTGAATTGTGCATTGTGCATGACGCTTGTGAATTGTGCATTGTGCATTGACGCTTGTGCACTGTGCATTGTGCATTGACGCTTGTGCATTGTGCATTGTGCATGACGCTTTTGCATTGTGCATTGTGCATTGTGCATTGTGCATGACGCTTGACGCTTGACGATTGTGCATGACGCTTGACGCTTGACGCAAAATAACAAATGTCCAATTCAACATAACATAACATAACATAACAAATGTCCAAAATAACATAACAACATAACATAACTGAAAAAACGTTCAACATAAGATGGCATAACATCCTTTTTGAAATGATGCATTGTGCAATGATGCATAACATAACTGAAAGCAACCAACTCCCTGACTAAGGATAATTGGACGGGGTGAACTTGGATATCGGTCTATGCCTATGACGATCCTTGTTGCGATGTCCCATAGTTGTATTCCAATTCAAGCCATCATCAGCCTCATCGTCGCCGCTCCCGGTCACCTCAGCATCTGGTGTTTGCATGTATTCCTGCAAAAAGCACATTAGAAACTGCTAAATTAGTGCATTTTTTAATAAATAGTTCAATTCAGGCCAAACCTGTGTAGGAGGGATCTCCGGGCCTGTCTGGAACTGACTAGTCTGGAAGTCGTAACCTTGTGCACCATCTCCTCCCGGGTACTGACTACTGAATATGTCAAAATCATAACCATGTACATCAGATGCTCCCTGATACAGACTATTTAATCCTGAATAGTATCCCTAGGTAGAATATGCATGTTTAACATTAGCAAAAAATATTACAAATTACTGCATAATCATTAAACATTATAGAGGTACGATTCACATACCTGGGACTGATCTCCGCCCGGATGCTGACTACTAGATGCCGTGGGATCACCGTGCGGTCCTTAATATGTCCCGGCCATGCTGGAAACAATCTCGTCATAATCACCCTCATATGTTGACGCCCATGACGCCTCCTGCTCACGAAAGCCTGGAACCTCAGGCTCGTCCGAGGTGGTGATATCCTCGATTCTTTCGGGCAACCCGGCATCCCTTAGCAGTTTTTCCAGCTTATGTCCTTGACCGACATCATGCAGGCTTCCTCGACATGATAGTAATGTTCTCTTTCCGAAGCGCTTCAACCCCCTTGTCAGGGCCATTGGAATTGCCATGACTGCATCCCTAAAGGCCCTCTTGCCCTGCAAGACAAACTTTCGTAAGTAACAAAACAAGTCACATAATTTGAGTAGCTATTTGATTAGTTAAATAACATCACTAACCTGTCGTGTGGCGCACTCAGAATGGGAAACATATGTAAGGCTGCTAGGTGGCTGAGATGGAGGAGGCAGTGGCTGGGTGAGATCATGGGTGGAATCACGCTCTAAATAAATCGACCTCATCCCAAATCTCTCATACCAAGGCATATACTGATGAAACCACCAATCACTGTCGTGTGGCTGCCCATCTGTGGGAACGATACACAACGGTACTCTATCTGCACTCCACTGCCCTACATAATCAGCATGACGCTCCCCCTAGTGAATGCCGTAGTGTCCATCAGTATGATCTACCTCATCTAACTGTCGGTGAACATCCCAAGATAATGGAGGAGGGGGAGGAACTGTCTGAAGTAAACCGTACTGTCTCATGACCCTATCCGGGTAGTGATGTGAGACTATCCAAAAATGAACGAGAGGGACTCTAGCCAACCAAACTCCCTGATCACGTAGTACACATGACGGCGCAAGAGGGAGGAAGGTAGTATAGGGTGTCCACTCAACTTCACCCTCTTTCATCGCATTCAAAACATCTCGGGGATGCTTTGCTCCAACATTGTGAGGGTTGTCTTTCCACAACTTAAAACCCATCCATGTCCTCCCGTAAGCATGACACGAGTCTCGATCGGGTAAACCCCAAGCAGTGAAGGTATGATTTCTATCATCTTTTGGCCGGCACACACTAAGGTGGGTCCAAGACCACAATTGCAATAACTCGAGTGGACCCCAAATAGAACGAGGCTGCTTCCGAGCAGCAATAGATAATGCGCGATATAAATAAGCCAAAATGGCACCCCCCCCAATTGTACAACACAGATGGACTACTCAGATTCTCCAAAAACTGCAGATACATGGCCGGTACACCATCTCCACTGGAGTCTGGAAACATGACAGAACCAAATAAATCTAGAATGTAAGCCCGAGTATGAAAATCTACCTGGTCCTGTGTGGGATTTTCCGGCATATTAGCGAACTCGCGCCGCAACCACTTCAAACTAAGACTGTAATTCGAAACCAGTCGTTGTTGCTGTCCAGATCTCTTTGAAGCGCGACACCTCCACGCCTCATCTCCGGCCTCTCTACCCAGATACTGCTGTACCATATACCTCCAGTTGTTATCACAAATTCCGGTAACAACCGCTCCTGTTATTGGTAGCCCTCATAAACAACTAACATCTTGTAGAGTTACGGTCATTTCACCGACAGGCATGTGAAAAGTGTGTGTCTCGGGCCTCCATCGCTCTACTAGTCCTGTAATCAATCCCTTGTCTCTTCTCTTATGACCCAACTGAGAAATATGATACAACCCCCATCTCTTCAATGCCGGACCACAACTCTCGTGATATGGTACGACATTGTCATGACAAATCAACTTTAAATCGTCACCGCTCTGCATTATTTCAACAATATCCTCAAATAAATATAGATTACCAAAAATAAATATATTACTAAATATATATATTACAAAAAAATACCACATTTGGTTTAACGGTCGCAATCTTGTGTTGGGCGACAGGCATCTGCAACAAGTCGGAGAGAGGCTGACAATCTGGAGGGAGAGAAGCATCACCCTCGAAGGTGCTAGACTGAGAAGTGCTGGGTCGAGAAACAATACTTCTTCGAGGTCTCGTCATTTCAACAGAACTACATTTAAATATCAAAAACAACATAGTTTACCAATTTTTAACAAGTTACATATTTATCTAAAATAACTAATTGATTATCTATAAATACTAACTACTTTATCCATATATTACAAATTTATACAAAAAATAACACTAATTTCTACAAAAATTTGTAAATTGCTAAATAAATGAACTAATTTAACAATAATCTAATTTTAATATAACAAATTTATCTAAACTAACTATATTTTCTCAAATTTGATGTATTACTATATTTTTCCAAAATAAAACAACAACTTACATATTTATCTAAACGAACAAATTAATAATTTCTAAAATAATATTTTTTAACAATAATCTACATATATCTAACTTAACAATAATTTAAGCTTTAATATGACAAA
The DNA here is from genome assembly GCA_964058865.1 of Eleocharis quinqueflora. Taxonomy (NCBI): domain Eukaryota; kingdom Viridiplantae; phylum Streptophyta; class Magnoliopsida; order Poales; family Cyperaceae; genus Eleocharis; species Eleocharis quinqueflora. Next base: position 99,490 of record CAXKVX010001075.1, read on the forward strand.
TTTATCTAACAATAATTTATATAAAAATAATAACTAACTTAACAATAATTTATCTAAAAATAATAACTAACTTAACAATAATTTATCTAAGAATAATAACTAACTTAACAATAATTTAAGCTTTAGTATGAAAAATTTATCTAACAATTATCTAACAAATTCTTACAAAAACCATTTATCTAACAATTTATCTAACAATGATCTAAAATTTAACTAAATTAACAATTATCTAACATATATCTAACAATTTCTCTAACGATTACCTAATTTTTAACTAAGTTAACAATTATCTAACAAATTTGAACAAAAACAACACAAATTTTGTATGACTTTTTTTATTTTCCGAAAATTAAAAAAATTATTGTTACCTGTTACACAGCAAACTCTCTCAAATCCTGATCTAATGAAACTTCAAACTTCTGAAATACTTTCTCAAAGTTTTTCTCAAAATTTGCCTCAAAATCTCTCAAAATTTTGCAAAATCTCTCTCAAAATCATCAAAAGAATTCGGCAGAGGGAGAAGAGCGGTTCTGTGCTTAAATCGGCACAACTCCGGAATCACGGGTGCCTGCATAACTCCGGAATCAGGAATTCCGGAGTTATGCAGGCACCCGTGATTCCGGAGTTATGTCGATTGCGCAGATTCCGGAGTTACAGCAGATTCTCTGATGCCGGGGTTATGCTGCTCTCCCTGATTCCGGAATGGCTAAAATGATTAATTCCGTTCAAATTTTGCCATTTTGATATTTTATTAATTTATTTTGGTTAATTAAAAAAATTTCGGTTAGAGTGACATCTGTTTCATATAATTTACGTACGAGATATGAGATATAAAATATTTTATAACTAGTAAATTGGATTTTATCTTGGCTTTCTGATCTTAATCGAAGGGTACATATCAATATGAATCTGATATGTGACCAATTGCTTGAGAGAAACGGGAGCTGCCTTCCAGGTTTTAACTTGTAAGCGTTTTTGCATAAAAACCCACTTACTAATGTGGACTACATTTAGATCTGTCTAACGTCCGTAACGATCACGAAAGATGGTAGTTTCGTTAATCGTTTTATTTAATGAACGCTTAAAAAAATTTATTTCGTTAATTATTTCGTTAAAAAAACGATCAGAACGAAACATAACGATCAAACTCATTCTCTTCGCTCTTTATTCATCTCCTCTTTCATCATACTAAAGCAAACCAGAAACTGATGGTGAATGATTCTAATCATACACCAAAATCAAATCATTCATCTCCTCATTCGAACAATCATTTATCTCATCTTTCTCTCAGCATATCGTTTTTCTCTGAAATCAAAACAATTCTAACAATACACAGTAACAAATGAAACTACGAAACAAACGATCACGAAATAATATATTTTTCGTTAATCATTTCGTTATTTAATTTTTTTTTATTAATCATAATTATTTAATATGTCACGAAACAAAACGAAAAATGATTAAATTACTTATCATTTACACTGATTATTTATAGGCCTAAAGTCTACATTCCGATTATTATATATATCCAATCCAATAATCCATATCTGTCAATCTACCTAAATTTAGGGGTTTCACTTTAGAAGATACTTTTTCAAGGTACATATCTGCAAGAAGTGAAAGATATAAACAATTGAGCCGCCGTTGCTCTCCGTTTTCTCTTTCAGATATTTTCTCGTGGCACCGCCTTCTCTTTTCTCTCAACCCTCCTCTTAGTTTTAGGGTTTCTCATTCTCTATCAGCTTATCAATCAACTTGTAACCAGATCTCAAGACCTACCTTCCCTACATTTATCGATCCGTAGTAAATTTAATTGAACCTTACCAAGATGGGGGTACCAGCGTTTTACCGTTGGTTAGCCGAGAAGTATCCAATGGTGATTGTAGATGTGATAGAAGAAGAGCCTGTGGAGATAAACGGGGTCACGGTGCCAATCGACATGTCTAAGCCGAATCCGAATGGATTGGAATATGATAACCTTTATCTCGATATGAATGGGATTATTCATCCTTGTTTCCATCCTGAGGATCGGGTATGTTGGTTTAATTCATATTTTTTGAGCCTTTTGATGATGTTATAAGGGCTGTTCGCAGTAAATAGTGTTGTTTCGTTGGTTGTGTCTGGTTTCCCTTTTGTCAGGAGGCTTGTGAATATGGACCTTTTTGAGTTAAAGGTTAGGGTTTGTGCGAATTTTCATTGATAGGAGGTAAATGTGGAGTTCCATGGATAGAAGGTGAAGTTTTTCATTGCTAACCCAGCTTAAATACGTGTATGGTGTAATATTAAAAATAATTTGTACCAGCAAATATTGAACTTTTGCTGACTTGACTACTCTTTCTAGCCTTTGTTGGGTTCCTTTGTCTTTTGATTTTTGCCGGATTGGTGTTTAATTATGTGAATTGTGGTGAGATCGGGTTAAATTGAGGCTTTTTTGTGGATGTTTTAGGTTTACTGAAGTAAATTTAAGTTTATTTTCTTCTCTTAGATGAATCTTTTTGGATTCTCTCGGTATTTAGGAGAATATTGCTTACTGGCAAAGGCAATTTCAATATTTTCCCGAATGCTGAAATTTATGTCTTCGACTTAAGCTGTACAACGTGTGAATTGAAATTAGAATCCGTGCTTATTTTGTGTTTAAATGATATTTGTGATTCTCACTATGATTTTTCTTTCATTGGGGCAGCCTTCTCCAACAACATTTGATGAGGTATTCCAGTGCATGTTTGATTATATTGACCGTCTTTTTAATATGGTCCGCCCTCGCAAACTTCTTTACATGGCTATAGGTGTGTTCTTTATTTATATTGTTATAACAGCATAATTTGTTTTCGTACACACTTTTGACCCTCTTTTGGAAAGAAGAGGACCAACTGCTACTTTCATCACAACTTAGAATATCTGTTTGTTTTTAATTTACTGTAATTCATGATTGCCATGCCATCTAAATTATAATTGGTATCCGTTGAACTGATCCAAATGAACTACAATAAAAGAAACAACAAACTTTAGGGTTAGTCCTTTGCAAATTCTACTAAAATAATATCAAAATAAGCTTCTCCTAGAGTTGCTAAAAGCCTACCATGATGGGGTGTTACAGCTCGCACACTTGGTTTGTACTTCTTTTTTGAAAGCACTTTTAGTTTGTATTTCTAACTTCTTCAATGTTTTATGTGCAGATGGTGTGGCTCCAAGGGCAAAGATGAACCAGCAAAGATCAAGGCGTTTCAGAGCAGCTAAAGATGCTTCTGATGCGGTCAGTATATTTAAAAATATTACTGTGATAAACCTACATTGGAACTTACAAACTGATAGGGAGTGTTTTATTTTTATTTTTCTTCTGGTCTTCAATTAACTCCAAACTGTCAACCAAGGTGAAGTCAAGTCATTATTTAAGGAGTATTGCCTGTTAACATTTTTACATTAAATCAACTATCTCTTTGTTCAGTATAAACAAGATGGTTTCCGTGAATTTGCATTTGGCTGCTGTTTCTATTGTGGCACTATTTTATATTATTCTATGTAGGCCATATGGTTGGTCTGATCTGACTTAATCAGATATTTCAACTTCTTAATTGGATCTGATTCCTGATCTGATTTTAAAGATGGAATTTAATGCGTCCGACAGACATTTTGTATGTGTTCCTCTTGTTGACAACATAAGAATTGATGTTACTTACAAATATCAGTAAGAATCTAGGAGTCATATTGCAAATATAAAAATATTGGTTTCTTAAATAAGTGCTCTGTTATTATATGTTGTATCTTTTTATGATGATAGGCTGCAGAAGAAGAAAGGCTAAGAGAGGAGTTTGAGAGGGAAGGGAGAAAATTACCTGCAAAGCAGGAATCTCAGACATTTGACTCCAATGTTATTACACCTGGCACCCCTTTCATGGGCGTTTTGTCTACTGCTCTCCAGTACTATGTTCACTTGAGGCTCAATTATGACCCTGGATGGAAGCAAGTTAAAGTATACCCTTTATCTGAATCTCTCATTCACTTATCCTATAGTTTGCTTTTTCAAGGTTCAATGAAACAAATCCTATATAATCTATTCTGGAAGTTGCTTGTGTTTTTCTGGTAAATTATAATATAAATCTTCCAAGCTATAATATATGCCAGTACTTCCCCAAAAGATTTTGGTTTGCAAATTTATGCCCTGTTAGATTTGATCTGGGAAGTGTTGCCAGCAAGTTCATAATTTATGTTGTCTTAGGTCCAAATTTGAAGTGGTTCTATGTCTTCTGTTGATTTGCCTTTGAATTATTTTTTTGTAAGCATCTTGCTTTCATTAATACCACAAAGTCGAGGGACAAATTTGTAGTTCTCATTTTGACATGGTTTTCTTTTTAGTCTTGTAGGAATATTGTATTCTGTAGTTGTAGTTCATTGGTAAATTTTGGTACAATTTTTAAGTGCCTTTAGTTAATAATAAATATTGTGAAAATTTCAGAACTTACAATAATGTATTTTGCTACAAGGTTATTCTCTCTGATGCAAATGTACCTGGTGAAGGGGAGCATAAAATAATGTCATACATTAGGCTCCAACGCAATCTACCCGGTTTTAATCCTAATACCCGACACTGCCTATATGGTTTGGTATGCACATGAACGACTTGTTTGTAAATTTTGATTTCTATCAAGTATTCCAATCTGGGTATCACTTCTACATGTTACCTAACAGACATTGTTTGTGCAGGATGCAGATCTTATCATGTTGGCTTTAGCTACTCATGAAGTTCATTTTTCTATATTAAGAGAGGTTTGTGTTATTTGTGTTATTTATTTTATAAAGTTATCATCTCTTGCTAAAATATGAGACGAATCTTTTGTTTCTTTCTGCTTCAAAGATAAACTATACTGTTTTATACTGTCTGAAAAACATATTTTAAACATATTAAGAACAGTACCAGGAATATTCTATGACTCCTGCATTTTTTTTCTTGGGCTAAGTTGGCCCTGTCGGTCCTGGTTTTCACTGCTAATTCAATAAGTGAGAAAGTTGTTATTTTTAATCATTCCTTGGTTTTTTCCTGTAAAAGAATTAGTTTGTGATAATAAGAATTTGGATTATGGTTATCAGATAGTTTTCACACCTGGTCAACAAGACAAATGCTTTTTGTGTGGTCAAATGGGGCACTTAGCTGCTGACTGTCAGGGAAGTACAAAAAGAAAATCTGGTGAATTTGACGAGAAAGGCCAAGTATCTGTTGCACCTAAAAAACCATTCCAGGTACAAGGCACAGGAACACTTTCTTATTGCATATCAATTGCTGTACTGCACTTACTAATTGTACGCTTCTATGCTTTATTATTATTGTAGTTTCTGAATATTTGGACTCTTCGGGAGTATTTGGAGTACGAGTTTAGAATCACAAATCCTCCATTTCAGATTGATTTGGAAAGAATAGTAGATGATTTCATATTCATGTGCTTTTTTGTTGGAAATGATTTTCTACCCCACATGCCCACTTTAGAAATTCGTGAGGTTTGCTTGTAGAATTTCAGTTACTTCTTTTTTGTTCTGATATTTATGGCATTTGAATCAATTTAATGCAAGTTGGGTATGATGTTTGGTTAAACAGGGAGCAATAAATCTGTTGATGGCTGTTTATAAGAAAGAATTTAGAGTTATGGGTGGTTATCTGACAGACTCTAGCACGGTACTTCCATTTTTTCTTAAAATATGGAAAACAATAATAATACACATATCGTTCCTAAAAATTTGATTGTAATGATATTTCAGCCAGATTTGCCCAGAGTAGAGCATTTTATTCAAGCAGTAGGATCCTTTGAGGATGTGATATTTCAGAAGAGAGCACGGTTGCATCAGGTTTGTATATTATTTCCAACTAACTGTCCTTCAACTTAAGTCCAATCAAACTGTGCATCCAGTAAAAATCCTGATCAAAGGTGCTTCTGAAACAAGCACACCTTTTGAGAACCGTAGGCTTAGCACAGATGGTGCAGGCCTCGCCTCTCTACGGAGAGACGCTAGTACAAGTCTTGCAAGATGCATTTGGAAAGTATTAAGTGCGCTGTTGATGGGAGCCCTTGTATACAAAATAATGGTACTTCTGTAACAAGGACTGTAACATGGAAATTAATGTACATAATCTACTTAAAAATTAAAATTATGCAGAACGATCTAATTGAAAAGCATGAAAGAATTTTTTTGCTGTATTTCATTTTTGCCTTTCTTGTAGCGACAAGCAGAGAGACGGAAAAGACAGAAGGACCAGGCCATGCGGGGCGATGATGTGGACCCACGTGTAAGAGATAATAATATTGTCCCTGTGGCCCGCTTTGAGGGGTCCCGCCTTGCATCTGGGGCTGCACCAGCACCATACCAACAGAGTAGAGGCCCTGTCAATTCACGTGCTACAAAGGTTGCTAGGATATCTGAGGGGTCAAGTGTTGCGGCAGCCATTGTTGAGGCAGAGAATGATCTTGAAAATGTTGTACATTCATCTATACATGCATTTATTGTCCAACTTCTCTTCTATATATGCATTTATTGATCGCTGATATGCAAATTATTTAAACTCAAAAGGAATGGGGGAACAAGGAGGAGCTGAAAACAAAGCTGAAAGAAGTGCTCAAGGAGAAGTCTGATCTTTTTAACTCTGAAAATCCTGAGGAGGACAAGGTTTTACTTCTGGTTTCTATAACATCATCAAATGTTATCTTATTTAGTTCACCTCTAAATCTCCTAGTACACAACTTTTTGCAGTTAAATGGTAATCTAATTCAGGATATCATAACAAATTTCTCCGTCAGTTGAACAAATTAAGAAAATAACTGCAAAACACTTTTTAAATATTTTGTTGTTCTCGTTATTTAAGCATTAGAATAATGTCAGAAACTAAATCATTTTTGTTTTTATTTTCCTGTAAGGTCAAACTAGGAGAGCCAGGATGGAAGGATAGATATTATGAAGAGAAATTTGGGACCAGAACTGTGTCCGAAATAGAGAGCATACGTAGAGATGTAGTGCAGAAGTATACTGAAGGCTTGTGTTGGGTTATGCATTATTACTATGATGGTGTCTGCTCTTGGCAATGGTACTCCCATTTCTCTTCTTTTCTTATTTGTTTTGAATATTTTATTTGGTACCCTAGAAAACGTATGATGTCCCAGCTAAGATGGTCTTTATTCTGTACAACCTCAAAAATATCTCAAAATTTTAGGCAATTATAATACTTCTTTTCTTTTTGTATTGACAGGTTTTATCCCTATCATTATGCACCATTTGCCTCAGATTTGACTGGTTTAGATCAACTTGACATAACATTTGAGCTCGGTACACCATTTAAACCATTCAATCAGCTAATGGGCGTGTTTCCTGCTGCAAGGTTTGTCTTTAAAAAAACTTGCTTGTTTGTGTTATTTAAAACAGTTGTATGTGGTTAATGGTTAACTTTTGGTTAAACTACAGTTCTCATGCGCTTCCTGAGCACTATAGACAACTAATGATGGATCCGACTTCACTCATTATTGATTTTTATCCAACTGGTAAATAAAATGTGCTTTTTGTTAATATTTTCTAAATGCTTAGATGGCTGTAATTTTATGTTGTTATTATATTTCTTACCTTGTGTAGATTTTGAGGTGGATATGAATGGGAAAAGATACTCTTGGCAGGTAATCCTTGGACCATATGCTAAGTTTTACTATTGTCGAGAATGATTTAGGGACTCTTTTCTAACAATACCGTTTAAATCTCGAAGGGAATTGCAAAGCTACCTTTTATTGATGAGAAGCGCCTCCTTGCTGAGATTAAAAAAGTGGAGCACACTTTAACTGTGAGTCTGCAAGCTGTAAAATATATTATCTTTTTTGTTTAACAAGAAGCGAAAATTGCTTCTTTCTTTTACCCTGATGTCTAATATATTTTCTTTTGCTTCCAAAGGATGAAGAAGCAAGGAGAAACAGCATTTTGTTCGACATGCTATTTGTTAATGTGTCTCACCCGCTATCCCCTTACATTTATTCAATGCATAGCAGTCATGGGCATCTTCCTAGCATAGAACGAGCTCAAATTAAAGAGAAGATAGATCCACAAGCCAGGTTTGTATAAGTTTTTAGTGCATCTCAATCTTCTAAATATTTTAAAAATTCGCTTTTGATTGTAACATTGTTCTTCATAATGTCTGATCTTTAATGTTTGATTTGGGCCAGTGGTGGCATGAATGGGTATCTATCTTTATGCAGTGGAGAACCATGTCCTCTAGTTTTCACATCTCCAATTGATGGGATGCAAACAATAACGGATAATCAAGTCATGTAAAGCCCTTCACCTTCTGTTCTTTGTTAATATGTTTTCTAATTAGTGATGTTAATGTACCAAGTCAAATTCATCTGGACAGATGTGCAATATACAAACTACCAGATTCACACAAGCATATAACTCGGCCTCCACCTGGTGTTATTTTCCCCAAGAAGGTATATTATAATTATTAGTTTTTGGTATGTTTTTGTTGTTGTTGGTGCGATTGTGGGTATTGATGCCGTTCTGGTTGTTGCCATTTTTCTATGGATGCTCCCATTTTAATTGAGAACTAGACATACTTACACTTGAACTATGAACTAGATTAATAGTTTTTTTCTTTTAAGGATATCCTTACTGACGTGATACTAATATGTATTTGACTATTTTCTGATCCGAAAGAAGTAATACTAACATGATTTTGATTTGATTTTGATTAGATCGTAGAATCTACAGATCTGAAGCCACCACCTGTTCTTTGGCACGAAGACAATGGCCGCAGACCTCTTCCAGATTTTGACAGGTAACTTCTAAATAATACATTGTTGTAATGAGCACAACTCACTTGTCAGTAATTTTCAGTACCAGAAAAGAGATACCAAGTAAAAAGTAAAAAAAAATCAAACCTTGAGAAAAGTCAGAATCTCCATACAATGTGGTTGGTGTGTGCTGATGCGGACATCCTTCAAATGGTGTTATTGAAACTATCATGTTCTTTAGTACTCACCTGTCACTGTCAGTAATTTTCAGTAACCGAAAAAGATTTACCAAGTAAAAAGTAAAAAAAAAAATCAAACCTTGAGAAAAATTGGAATCTTCATACAATGTGGTTGGTGTGTGCGGATGCGGACAATCCTTCAAATGGTGTTGTTAAAACTATCATTTTCTTTAGTTGCAATCTTTATAGCTTCAAATATGTTTTTTTGGTTAATTCCTGTAAAATTTCAGGCAAAATCCACCTGGTGCAATATCTGGTCGTCAACTGGGTGATGCGGCCCACCGTCTTGTTATAAACAGCCTTCGAGTGCCACGTAATCCCCCACAACACCCATATGATGCTACTATGTCCTCAAATGGAGTTCTACCCCCTGGTAGCCGACATCACCCATCAGCTGATCGGAGGGATTTCAGCTACAACAGAGACTACAGAGACCGGAGGGACTTTGCACCAAATGGCCATTCCCATAGTTATTCATCTTCTTCAAGTCGTCACTACTATGATCAGTCTCAGTATGGGAGCCAGCCAGTGCCACGTAACTACGGCATGAACGGTGGGTCCCACCTCCATATGCAAAGCCAACCTGTGGCGCCTTATCAAACTGTTTATGATTACAGAGCTCCTTATGGAGGGAATTATCCAGAGCAACAGAATTATCGTCCTCATAATAATAATAATAATAATAATAATAGTGCTAGTTATTATAATAATGAGCATGATAATGGTGGAAGGGGATATTACGGAAGGGGTCAAGGTCAACGCTCACAGCATAATAATAACAGCAATAATCGGTATGGTGCGCTGGATCGGAGCCCGAGTTGGAGGCATCAACCACCCCCACCAGGTTATGGCAGGCGATGAGTTGTATGATTATTGATTAACCATTTACTTTACAGTTGGATTATATAGATCCATGTCTCAAATAAGGCGACGCTTATTTGGATTATTATGATATTTTGATTTGCATTCCTTTTCTAGGTTATTATGTACAATTTGTAGGGGCCCAATAACCAATAGTGATAGGACTTGTTATTTACTATTGATTGCTTATAGTCAAGGAAAAATAACTGATAGGTCATATGGATTTAATCATCTATCCTTGATGGCTTGATCTTGTATTGAATGTGGGCTGAAGACTTGAAGTACCTATTATTTACTTGTACCTGTAAAATGTTTGGTTTTTAGAAATTATTTGTATCTGGATATAAGCATCATTATTTTGTTTCCCTGCCATTTGTGTGTCAGATTATAATTTCTTTTACGCTTTCAGACAGTAGTAAATAATAGCTAAAGGTCTTAGGGATACTTGCTTAGTAAAGGACTATTATGTGTCGTCTCATCTGCTACTAGGTGATAAAAAATAATCGAAGCAGGGGATGATCGTCTTTTATTTTTGTACTGCTATGCAGTTAATATACATGTATTTTTTTTGGCTTGAGCTAGTCATATATCTATGAAAATACTGATTCGTTATTTAAATTTGGTTGGACGTTTGACTCCGTCTCTATTTCAAAAAGATAAAATAAATAATTCTGACACGAAGAGACGAGACGGGTACCAAAATGATCTCAAATGCATCTTAGAATGCACTCCTAGTTACACTCATGAGTCGTGACACACATCTTTGATGTATAATTGTTAAATGTGAACAATGATTCAACCTCTCTAGTTCAAGTTTGAACTCTCTCTCTCTCTCTCTCTGTAGCTTTAATTCATAAGAACTTGAATACAACAGTACAATACAGAAGCACGAGAGGAAGAAGGAAAATATTTTTCTCCCTACTCTAACTGAAACAAAATTCTTTGCACGCGGTTTTTTTTTTGCTCATCCTATACAGATTAATCTGAATCGTTAGATTAAAGACCAACGATTTCTTTTGAATCATATCAGTGGGTGACAGTTGAGTGCTAATCGTTAATCTGACGATTCAGATTAACTGCGCGCAAGTATACGGTTCTCACTAATCTACACTTATTTTTCCTCATGTGAGCTGGGCTGATACCAATTATGGGCCAAGATTTTTTCAGTTCTAACACTGGATCTACAAATGAGTCGAACTATATTCATCTCTGATTCGGTGTACAATTAAATGAGCCGAGTAAAGCCTGAATGTGAAATGCATGAACTAGTATTATATCTTGTCATTTCGATATGGGAAAATACATTGCCCCTTGTTTTGCCTCCTACAGCCCCCATCATCTGTGTTGGTGGGTCCCATCCACGTGGTGGGTCCCACTGTCATAAGTGGAGGGGCACTGTGAAGGACAAAATAAGAGGCACTATAGCAAGGTCCTTTCGATATTTAAGATCATGATATCTATAATTTGAACTATGACATCAAGCGCGAATTACAAATAATATAGATCAATTCAAGAATTAAGAGTTTCAAGCTAAAATTTATACAGTAAATTAATCAACTGGTATCAGTTAACGATGTAATTTTATTACATTAACAACGCACATCATATATATAATTTTATCTCAAGTCGAGCAAGTATCAGTCTAAGCAAGTTTATACTCAACAAGCATTTTTTCGGAACTGATTTCGAACAAAAATCGAGCTACACATTTTGCTTAGAGCCCTACCTAACACAAAAGCTAATTAATAGAATAAAAAAAACTTCTAACAATATACAATAATAAAGCTATTCTGGAAATAAAGTTAGGATAATTCTCACTCCTACAGTGTGTAAGAGCTACTCTTTTTCCAGTTCATACACTCCTGTTAAAAAAGAGTATTATATTAAAAATGATTTTTACCGACTTTGGGATCATCAAAATATTCTTCTCTGACCTAGATTGATATTATAATATCTCTCTCTCTCTCTCTAAAATCATAATATATTCTCTCTACTACACAACTTGCATATATTGATATATACCCTAACGGCACATTTTAATTATAAACTTAGCTATTGCACCATTAGCCCTCCCTCTACGCAGTGCCATCATTTTTAGACCTACATTAATGGAGAACTCAACATCTTCAAACAATTCAATAGAGAGCAGCAGCTGGGAATTGTACATAGATCACTATATGTTGTTATCAGAAGGAAAAACAGTTAGCTCAATCAATACTGACTCTAAATCTAACTACAGTATTGGTGATGCAACAAGTTACTTGTTGAAGGAATTACGGTTTAAGAGGAGAAGATCGCTCGACGACTCTTTAGAAGATACTGCAAGTTCTTCTCCTGTTGATCTTTCTAAGGTAACTTGTTATATCTCAAATTCATTTTTCATGATATAATATATCATGCCATTATTCTGTCCTTTGTTTCTGTTTATTCATGTATGTAATTATTGTGTTTGTTAAAAAATAATTTACTTTTTTTTAGCAAAAAAATGTTTTTGATTATATATAGTAGAGTTTGCCTACTACTAAATTTCTTTAACAAAAAAATAGCACAATAAAATTTTTACATGGAGTTGAAAAAGAAGAGAAAAGAAAAACAATACAAGCACCACTTAGCAAGGAATAATTATATGGTAGTCTTGCTAGGGAACCTAATTTAGTGTGACAAACATATCAGTAATACGTACATATTATCTTTTGAAATAACAAATAATTAAATTGTTACTATAGGTTCTTAAAAAAAATTAAGATAGAGATTAGGGTCTAAAATATTATGACACCATGTTTACCAATTCTGTGTATTATTATCTTAACACATTGAACATGTGCTTTAGGACTTCTCCATATATATTTACAAATACTTTTTTTGTGTTCTTGTATCCTTCAGAATGTCCTAATGGCTTTGCAATTTCTACAATTGAATTAAGAAATTAAAACTTGTTAAACTTTCATAGGCATGTTATAAATATTTAATGGCGTAAATTAATGTAGCTTATAAGGGTTGCTCAACACAAAACATAAGACCGCAATTCTCGTTCATTAAAACGATATTCAAATGGAAAGAAATATTTAATTTGAGTTAAATGCATTTATGTTCTATATATGTAGGTTAAGAACATGTACAATGTGAATGCCACAACAAAGAAGAAAGAGGATGCTGCACTAATCTTCCAGGTACAGACATTTTTAAACTATCAATTTTTCTTTCTTCTTTTTTTTTTTTTAAAAAAAAAAATCGATTTTAGCATACTAAGTACTTGTATATTTTGTTATTTATGATTTTGTAGATGAAAGCTAATGTTATGATCCAAGATTCAAGAAAGCATGTCATGGATGGAGCACATGAAGCGAGTAATGCTAATGAGAAAAAATACAATTGTAATGCACTTAGGAAGAGAGGCCTCTGTTTGGTTCCTTTATCCATGTTGATAGACTATCTTGGTTGATTATTAATTACCTTACTATATGTAAAACTTTAAAAGAAGAAATAAATTATGAAAAATATATTCTCTCTATCTCTCTCTCTCTGAGAGATAACTACACTGATGCTCCCTCTCTTTCTATGTTTTTTTTTTCTTTTTTAAAGCTCTCTCTATTTTTTTTTCCTGTGTAATTATTGGCAATGGCTGCCAATAATTTTTTTATACTTGACAGTGCCTGTCAAGTTGACTCTCTCTCTCTCTCTCCCACCCACACTGGAAACTAAAACCATGTGTTTATGCATTATATAAAGGTTAAGAACAATGACTTAACTAGATCAAATCGTTGATACTTTTATCTTATTTTTCTGGTGGCGTGTTGTAATTCAAATTTTCAATCTGACTTTTCTGAAACACTGCGTGGCTCTTCTTTCACCCATAAGTCCATGACCCCACTGCATAACAGTCTGATTTTCTGTGTAAACTTGAGCGTGGCTCTTCTTTCACTTTGTAGGGAAGGCAGGCTCCAGACAAAACAGATTGTAAAAGTATCCTTACTTTTGTAGTGATTTTTGGATATAATTTGGAAACGTATTGATTCAAAAATATAAATATAAAATCATGTGTCAGAGTCAAGAATTTTTGTGATAGCTTACAACACTTTCTAACTTTGTCCTGAGCATAGCGAACTACATTCAAAACATTTCAAAACTTAATATTGGATTTGAACCAGAAAAGCTAACAGAAATCATCATTGGAAAGCACCGGTATGGACTGGTACTGCAGGTATTATGATAAAAGAATCATTTGCTACCAGTTCTGGGTTAATGCCGCTTGCAGTTAAATTTGCGTCATGCAACCTACTTGAATGTGATGGTCTTCTGTCATGCACATCCAGTATATAGTGTTACCAGTACATGACTGAGTCACATTTTTGGGATGAATCATGACTGGTACAGACTGTTATGGACTTGTGCTAGCATTGATGCTCCAGTCACAGTGGATATGCACTACAACTGGTTCAAGCAATTCTTATGGTCATGTTTTTAGTTGCATCTCCCAGCCTCTACTATTACCTTTTATTCAAATTATCTGCTGTGAACTTATGATGTACTTTTAATGTGCCTTCTTATTGGCAATCTACCAGAGTTGGTACTGCAAATGAATTTAATTTTACTGATTATTACATGTATCTTTATTGGCAATGTGCAATCCCTTTAAAAGTTACTGAACTTGAATAAGCATGCTTGTATCGACCATATATATGGATATACTAAGAGAAACAAAAGGAAAAAAAAAAACAAAGAATAGAAAGGTGATGTCAGTTGGCTAAACTTATCCTGTAGAATATACCGTAATACACTGTAGTGACGCTTGACCTACCAAAAAAAAAACAAATTATGCTTCTAACTTTAGAAACCTTTGACAATGCACAGCCCATCACATGTTGGAATCATTCCAGCTATTAGTTTGATTAATTAAATAGAAGACATGTGACATGGTACATTCCTGTTCACATGCTGCCATGCATAGTCTTCCTAGATTTCACAAGTCTGTAATGGCAGTATAACTTTATTTCTCATAAGAAATAAACATTTTGAAAAAACAAATTAAACAATATAATATGTTTTATTTGCATCAATAAATACGGACCAGAAAATTCATCAAAATACTCAAATTTCTCAACAGTGATAAAATTTTAAAATGAAATCACATCCTTGTATTCATTTATTAATTAGAAGAATCAACTAGGCTTTACGGAGGAAAAAAAGAATTATTTAATTCCTTTGCGAAGATACAAACTAGAAAGATTCTTTGATTATTACAATTATTGTTTGATTCTTTCTGTTGTCTACTTTCACAGGAGCAGCTTGAAACACCCCTAAAAAGTTCTTGATCTTATCCATTACTGCAAAATTGCAGATTTCTCCTTTGTTAAAAAGAAAATCCAAGTTGATTGATCCATATCTGTCGGCTCCCACTTGTAGTTTATAAACATACTTGCAAGTTCTGTGACTATTAAACAATAAGCAGTTGATAGCCTTTGACAATTTACCCATAGTTTCGATTTAAAGCAAGCAAACAAACAAACATAATCTTATGGTGAAACATAGGAACCTCACATTTCCTTGATATTGCAAGTAATATTTACAACTAAATAGATTGTCCCATCAACGTTTGTAGACCCAAAAAAGGAAACAACAATCTAGCTTACCCCCTTACTGTGTTACCAGAGACTTGTCTAAATAGATTCCATTTTTTTGGCTCTGTACTTATCACGGTTTGCAAAATATCATAAAATTTTAAGGCGTGAAATGCAATCCTACATATGTAGAATAGTATTGTTAGTTGGTGTCTGTTCCTACCCAACAAGGATAAAACCAATAATTGCTATCAGTTGGGTTTTAAAACTTGAATATCTTCTTTATTTTTTTTTCAAGTACCAGTTAGCTTCTTTCTTAGTTTCCAATTATTCCTTTCTGAGGAAATATTTAATTAGGATTTCAATTTCCAACAGACTGTAGCTTAGTAAACGTCAGTAGCTGGGGTGTCTATTATTTGGTATGTTACTTAGGAACTCTATTCAAAGTCAAGCTTTTATCTACATACTCTGGAAAGATGCCATTTGTCAGAAAAGACATCATGTTACAGATGGACAACAGCAGCACAATATAAAAAACATTTCAACTTATGGTACAGTAAACTTTTTTATATATACAATTATAAAATGAAAGGATTCCTTCTTTGCCCCCTTCAATGGTAAAAGTGTAATTTTTCCCTGACTAATGTACCCTCTTTTGATATGCTATCATATTTTTCGTATACATCAGCACCTTCATTTTCAGGACCAATGTTTAAGTTCTGAGGAAGATATGCATGTGTCTTCACTTCATTAGGCATACCAGGAAAACAGCACTAAAGATTCTATGATGTTGGCAGTTGATCCATTCTGGAAAAATACATTTTCTATACCGTACAAAACAAAACTGTGGATGCCACTTGTATCGTATGAGAATAAGGTTTGTATATTAACATAACTCTTCTTTTAAATATATACAAGTTATCCTTTGCAAATTGAAAGAGATCAGCACAAACAGC
>CAXKVX010001076.1:0-25703 GCA_964058865.1 Eleocharis quinqueflora
TGGTAAAATCGTTCGATGGACCTTCTTGTACCTCTTTCGTAGGTAGAGGTTGAATTTTCAGATGCCGCCACACTCAATCTCTTAGCCGAGTTTCTTTAAGTACGTGTCCCTGTTGTTGATTAGTAAAATTAGATCTATGAAAGGAGGGAAGGCAATTTCCTCATCTTTACTTTGTTATTATCTACTCAATAGCAAGCGGCACATATATCAGCATTTTGTTCATCATAATATAGGTGAACACATTTGTAATAAATGGAAGAGCTTACACGTCTTAAGTAAAATATAATATTCCCTTCTCTTATCTTGTATATGATTTTTTTGGAAAATATGTTAGATTCTCCAATTCATGATTAATTCTACACAGTCCTGCTGTTTGGCATATTTACATTTTTTTCTTATTTCATTCTAACTTGATGCTATTTTCTTATTTCATTCTTTATTAAACAAAATATTGGAAATTTCTTAAAAAGAATCAGAAGTAGAGATAAGAGACGTGGCATCAATTAAATGCTATTCAATTATCACATCCCTTCTGTATTGTCAAGGGAAGCTTTTTGTTGGTCTCTCCAATAAAGAGATCAAGGTACTCTTTGTTAATAAACACAATTTGTTCATGCATCATCCTTTTGTCTATTATTGTTAATACATTTCATTGAGAATTTGAAATATTATTTCCAGGTTCTATAATTTATCATCGTGCTGACTTGCTCTCCTCTCTGATCTCTCTTCGTCATGCTTTCTTGTAAGGTAAATTCAATTATGTATGTTTTTAATTAACATTTTTTAATGAATTAGGGCTAATTTGAATCTTTTATTGATTATTGATCTTTAATTAATATTTTGAATGAAATTTATATTTTTATAACTTTTTATGTAATTGTGCCTACCCCTGATCAAAATCCTGCATCCGCCACTGCCCATGGGACATAGTTCCCATGACCATTCAGCAAATTGGTGGTTAAGGTGGGGATATCGTTGTTGTGTGTCATGTTTCTGTTGAACTGGTATCTGCCAGAGGTGACTCTGGTATGGTTGGTTTATATGGAAGTGTGCTGGTATTTGGATTCTGGTATGGTTGGTTTATATGGAAGAATGTTGGTATTTGGGATGTTGCTGATATGAACAGAGTATTGCTGGTATGAATGAGAACAGTATATTATTGATGAGATATGTGGGGTTATACTGGTATGTGATGAGTAGGTTAAACCCGCTCTGATACCATGTAGAAAATGTAAAGTGGTATGAAAGCTTTGTATTATTGATATTTTCTCAGTGAAGTCTGAGATGATCTTTACATGGGTATGAGATGCTAGTTTTATAAGTCCCTAAGCAACGGATATATAACGGATACATTGATATGATGCCTATTGAAATGATGCCTAGATTATTTTAATCCTTGGCTCTTTCTACCTAATAAGGCCTATGATGACTAAAAGCCCAACAGGGCTCCTGAGGCCCAAATACTATTTCTTAACAGAGCTACTACGAACCTAAACGAGCTAGCTCGCTAATATCACGAGCCGAAAACGAACAAACCAATGCGATTTTTTCCTAAACTTATCGCGAACGAGCCACAAACTTTTTGAACGATCCCGAACCTGATGCAATGAGTCTGATGTGTAACAGTGCCATATCCGTCGAGGTCTCAATTTATGTTATGTCATAAACTTGCATCTTCTTTTTTCTGTTTCGAGTTTTTTGTTATACAAAATTAGTTCATTATGTAATTATATTATTTTCATATTTTTATTTTATGAAAACATAGATAATGATAATGTGGTAATGGTTAATTGTGAAATTATGCTTATCATGATATCCAATAAAATATATAATAAATAGTGATTGGTGAGGCTACAATTGAAGTGTTGACCTTGAGAAATTTTATTGTATATCAAAAAGGCAAAGCAAAAATATATAATATGAAAAGAAAAAGGAAAAGAAAAGTGCGTTCCGGTCGTATATATGAACTACGTACAAAGAGGTGCATGCATTGGTCCCCCTTCTCTTCATCTATTAAGAGAAATCCCACCGAGGCACTCACGAGAAAATTTTATTGATGTTGCACAAACAGCTCTGCAATAACATGGCATGAACATGTTTAAGGCCATTTTGGTTGGTTACGTGTAACCATCAAGGGCCATGAGAAAGCTCTTCTGCTATATATATATACCGTTGAATTTCAACATATTACATGGGTCCATATATAGACTATATATAGTGATAAATGAATGATTAAAAAATGATGAAATCTAATTAAAACGCATTTAATTCGGCAAAATTTGGAAGGAAGTGAAGAAAAAAAAACAAAGAAGATGAGAAAGGGATCCCTGACATTATCAAAAAAAATAGTACAATGGTGGGAAGGGTCATATTTTGATAAAATATCCTGTCAGATATTGTGCATAAAATTCGAAGAAATAATTTCTAGCAATCTATGGATATTGGAAAAGTTGTGAAAACAATGATTAGGCCTAGAGTGAATAGCGAATCTCAGCTTATGAGCAGTGTCGTAATCAGAACATCGAATTAAGAATAGTGAAAGTTTAAAGGATCGAGTCGGGCTTTACAAGAGTCGGACCTAAAGGGCCTACGAAAGGACCGGATAAGAACCAGATCTAAAGAGGGCTTAATAGGGGCCGAGTAATAATGACTTTATTCTAAAGAAATAGGTCCGGCTCCTCTAATGCCCGGTGATCCTTATCAGGCTCTTGGGACTTTACGGGCCAGGTTAGGACAGGGTTAGGACCGGGTAAGGATTTCATTCGTTTTTTTCTTTGAGTGATGAAAAAAATTCAGCAACCTGTTGTCTGCTGAAACTGAAAGGCTTAAGGCTGATAGAATCATTTATATTTGTATTATTATCTGTATAAATTTTGAACGTGCGGGTCCTATCAAATCACTCTTCTTTCTAATGTGTGGGTTTCATTCCCATCAAGTCTCAGTGTGATACGGTGACAGTGTCTCAACTCTCAATTCTCAAACACAAAGTAGAAAAATGCTAGCATGCTTAGCAAAACTTATAAATGACATGTTTATCTGATGGGTGATGGCCGAATGAATTTAATTTTATTTTTTGGTCTCTTTTTTTATTTTTTTTAATTGTGAAATGTTTACTAATATTTATATGAGGGGCTGATAAGGGTCTAAGGGGCTGGCGTGGGTCAAGATTGCAGAGGGCCGGATCAGGGCCGGACGGGGTCGGGGCTTGAAAGGGTCGGATAAATAGGGGCATGTATTTTTGGAACGAATCCGGTCCTTCTAAGACCTGGCCCTTTCAAAATCTTATTGTGGGTCGGGTCAGGGCCGGATCTGACAGGGACTTTACAGGGGTCGGACTGGGCTTATGGCATATCACTAGTTAGGGGGACCAATTTGCATGTATCGTTTAAAAAAATAAACAAGGAGTTTAATATTTTTTTGACGAAAGGGGGGCCGGGGCCCATCCTGGCCTCCCACTGGTTCCGGCACTGCTTATGAGATAACAACGTCAATCACTAGAAAAGAAAATGTTCTGAGTTCTGACGATATGCATTTGATATGACCATTCGATACGGAGTTGTTATGCATGTTACGTACTTTGTTATACATGTTATTTTAGTTTTTTTGCATGTCATTTTGTTCTGAAAAATTATTATACAAGTTAAGTGTTTAATATGCTTAACAAAAAATACTTAACATGCATAATAATTTCTCAGAACAAAATAGCATTCGTCTGAACTGAAAATATCTGAGCATACATAACAACCACGTATGAAGTAGTGATATCGAACTGTGACTGTCTATCAACTTCCTGATAGAAAATATTGTTCAAACATAATTCAACAACTTCTTCGTAGTATATATTTTTCAAGCATTGTGTGGCCTACTTTTTCTCCTTTTTATTATCATTTGAGCAAATATTTCTACTGATTTCATATAATGCCACGTAAAGAAATGAAAAAAGAAGAAGAAAGTATTCGCATTATTTTGGAACTTGTAAATCATTATAGAACTCCACTCAATTTTTGGAACTTTTACCCATGGATATGGACTGAGAAACATCGAATATTTGCCTAAATAATATGGAATAATATGTTAATCAATGCTTGAGAAATATTATCAAATGTCCACCAGAAAAGAAATTGTCCAAATAGAACAGAAAATATATCTACAAAATGATAATTAAAAATAAAACTTTGAACTTTATCATGTATTTCTAAAAAAATATGGTGGAAACTAGTATAACACGCAATCGCAAGTTTAATTAAAAATCGGTAGTGCATGCATTTTGAATTGGGAGTGACTAAATGTATCTCAACTTTTTTTATTTTGAAGTAGTATAAAGAACTATTTATACAGTGTATTAATTTCAACATAGCCAGGAGCACGCCGCCCGGAAAAGAATTCTATGACTAATTATTAATTTCAACATAGCGGTTAAATATATTTAAAATTAGTGTATTAATAATACACTAATTCGATAAAGAATCCGTGTATTCTGGGCTTGTTCTAGCAGTACCAGTATCTCATTGTTAAATTTTAGAAAATTTCAATAACATAAATAACCGTCAAATCAAAGAAAAAGAGTCGTCCGACCCGACCCCAAAAATCCGATCCGGATAGCATTCACATCACGCATGTGCTGCTGGTGAAAAAAACCTGTTTCTCTCAAGTACATGCCAGGTGTTCGGTGGAATGAGATGGTCTGATGCGAGGCATCACGTTGCACGTTTTTGAGATCTTTTGATTTTTTCGTGATTCGTGCTTCAGATCTAAAATTCTCTTGATGTTCATCTGACGGTCGAGACGCGGTACTGCACGGTACCGCGCGGTAGAAGAACATAATCAGGTGTTCGATACCTTTAATGTAGGCCTTCGAACCTTATCAAGTTATTTTTTTTTTTCGAGCAAAAGATGGGTTCAAACCAGCCTAATCAAGTTCTACATAAGTGTTTCCTCAAAAGAAAATGTTCTACATAAGTGACATCTTATCTTAGTACAGATTTTTCGCTTTTGTTTTCCAAACAATTGAATGAAAGGAAGAATATTGATTGTTGATGAGGTTCTGTTTGTATTTCAATTGAAGGAAGAGAATAGATGCTAGCTAGGTTCCGTGATTAATGTCATCTTGTAGGATTTTTGCATCTGCTGTCGTTGTTTTCTTTATGGCAAAATGCTGTTAAAGTTTTTTGGCCATCAGATCTAATTTACACGGATAGATCTTAGTTTAAGAGGGGTTTTGTCTTATGCTTTGATGGATCTCATATGTCATTCTTTCTTGAACAAACTATGACAGAATTCTGTCATACAAAACTATATACGACAGTGTATGTGAATTCCCAATCTCGTACTGTATGATTTATGAGCTTGTACGAAGCTTTCTTTCCAAAGATACAGACATGAAGCCTCTGGCCTCACTACTGAATACTGATGAAGTGCAGATGTTTACTGTACTGCTGTTAAAAATCAGAACGAATTTAATGTCAAAAAGTTCAGTGCTAAATCAGTGTTCATAACTTCTGTAGTAAAATTTTAGACTTAATTGATAGCTGTTGTTAGGACCTTCAGTCCTAGGTGGCAGGTCCGGTACGAGGTTGGTACCAAGCGAGTCTGAGAACAATATCTTAATTTAATATCTCTGAGGAATAGTGTGAATTCAGTTGTAGGTTTTCAGTTCTTTTTTTTTATTTTGAGATCTCAGGTCAGTATTTATAGGCCCATAAAATTATACATATCATACATTGGTTTTCAAACAAAAAACTTATGCCCAAGGGATTTTATCAAAATAGAAAAGAAACAAAAAAAACAAAAAATTTACATTATATTAGCTCAATTTTACTATTACATGAAGACATACCAAAAGCAACACTCCAAAAAATTTCAACTCGACTCTTTTTCATGACAATAAAAGTGAACTCAAACTGCTATGATTTCTAAGTACATGCAATTGAAATGACATAAAAAACATCAAACAGTTCAAATACAAATTTAAGGAAAAAAGGATGTCACAGTTAAAACTTTGATGACAATTATCAATCCTAATTGCATATATTATTAAGTATCAACTATGAAAAAGAGGATTAGTTGAAATTTTGTACGCCTGTAGGATACTTCTACGGTATAAACAATTGATACTTATGATTCAGACCATCCTAATACATATAAAAGTAAATCTATAAAATACACTGTGTTTTTGGCAAATTAAGGAATTGCATTAGGAAAGTGCTACTGAAATAGTAAAAGTAGATTAGTGATAGAAGAGTGTTATCCGAATGATACATCAATGTGCTATTTTGCAGTACTCAGAAAAAGAAAAATATAGTTCGATAAATTATTTGATAGAATAGTTGACCATGATTATATAAATACGAATTAAGTATGAATATTAATGATGATAGTTATTATTATATTACATTAAAATAATAGTAAATACTTGTGACACTAATTAATACATAATATAGATATTTGGAATCACACGCATAAGTTCTAGTTCTATCAATATCATGAATGTCAATTAGTTAACCAATTCAATTAGCACTCTAAGTCTCTAACAGTTCTATTTGCCAATTCATGTATGAAAGTGAATTTGGAGAAATTTCTTTTGATTATTTTGTCAAGCAACAACATCAGATCGGTTAGTGGTTTGAAACATACTTGTTCCATACAAATTCCTGATCCTTGTAAGGATAGAACACATCATGTTATTTCTCAAACCTCTGTTCTTTCTCATATATAAAATAATGCTTAGGCTCTAATGGCTTATATGCATGAATTACAATGTTATGAAGTTCACTGCATTTTTTTTTCAAATAAAGAAGTTAAATGTACAATTTCAAATAAAGAGGTAATTTTATTTCACTATCATTGACAAATTCCAAATAAATAAGAAAACGATAGACATTTAATCATACATACATTGAACACATGATACCTAAATTGCTAGCCATACATTGAACATAATCATACATACATTACTAGCCATAACTTGCAACAATTTTAAATTAATTCAATATAAATTAACAATCTCATTCAACAATAATTCTCTAAAATTAACAATCTAATTTTCCTGCAACCCATTTTCCACTGAACCCATGTCCATCAGTTTCTGTTGAGCACGTTTAGGTGCTAATGCAACATTTCTAATTATCTCATCATACACAGAACTCAGCTGAGCAGCTGCCGCTTTGCTCATGTCCTTTAAAAATGAACAAATAAAACAAATTCAAGTTATCTGTGAAAATGAAACAAGGTTCAGAACTTTACAAATTTGAACTAAAACTTTAGAACTAAAGCTTTACAACTAAAACTTTAGAAGATCAACTAATTTGAACTAAAATTAATTCAGTGGAATATTTGGAGGACACCAATCATAGACCAGTGAATTTAAATTTCTTCCCCTATTCAAATATATATGTGACAGTAGCAGGAACTAGATACCAATTCGAGTAACGTTTCTGGTCCAAATCTGGATCAATTTATCAGCAAAACACAGAAACAAGACCAGGAACAAATCTGGTTCAATTTACCAGCAAAACACGGGGAGAACAAATGGAGAACAAATATGATTTATATAACCAGAAAAACACAGGGAAGAACAAATCTAGTTTATATAACCAGCAGAACACAGGGAGAACACATGCAGAAGAAATGTATATGGGGTAGGGATTACGACTCGATTCTAGGATTAGGTTCGTGTGAGACTCAGGTGGATATGAGATCAAAATCAAATTTTAGAGGGCGAATATGAGAGAAATTTCTTTTGAATGGCATTATTAGAATTTCCTAAGTTTTAGAGGTCAGAAGAAAAACTTTCCATAATGTATCATTATTCTGTTGTTCGGACCTGCTTCAAAGGGAAAAAATTTAACAGAGTGTCAAGATCCAAAAATGTTCAAGATTCAAAAATGTTCAACAGATAGGGCTAACGGTACTCTAAAAATGACACAGAGAGCCAGGAGCGTGACTATTAGTCATGCTCTAAGAAATTTCGAATTTTTTGCTGAATTCAAGGCATTCTGCTGTTTTTTTTTCAAATGTGAGCCCTACCACTTAGAGGCGCAACTAATAGTCACGCCCTTAAGTGTTGCTGACAAATTTTTTTGCTAAGTTATGATTATTAATACTATATGCAAAAAAATTGTCAGCAATACTTAAGGGACGTGACTATTAGTTGTGTCCCTAAGTGATAGGGCCCACAACTGAAAAATCAATTGCAAAATACCTCGATTTCAGCAAAAAAAAAAACGGAATTTACTTAGGAAACAGTCACGCCTTTGATCTTCTGTGCAAATATTAGAATATCTCTGACTTTTTTGCTGCTCGGCCCTCTACGAAAATTTTCCGCTTCAAAGACATCATACAGTTTCAACTTTCAATTGTAGTGGAGGTGGGTACTAATTATGTCTCTGTCATCACGCAAAGTATGTATGAGGGATGGAAAAAAATATTAAAAAGAAACGAACTAAAAAATAAAATAAAATACAGTGCCTACAGAACGCACGAGAAAGACAAAAGGCGTCAATTTCCAATTGAGTGACTGTGAGCGTCACATGGGCTGTGAATTTACAAAGTACAGGATTTAGCGGCTACACCCTCCCTCTTTTCATTAAATATAACTTTTACACAATGCTACCACAATTTATCCGCATATTGATTTATGTCTTGCCAAATACAATAACTATTTCCTACTAATACTATCATATATTTGTTACAATTTATAGTATTTTTAAAGACACTTATTCAATTCCAAATATGCCATAAATTACTAAGCGCATTATAGTTCCTGAATATAATCTTGCAAATAAGCACTTGATTTGTTATTTATTTCCTAATAATAACTTTATTTCAGTTAAATCAGACAGTCCTCCTGGTTTCCAAAAAAAAAAAGAATTGTAAAATATGTGGAATGGTAAACTGTCTATTAAAAAAAGCTGTCATATAATTTGCAAATTAGTCCTTCATAGACATAGTGAGGCATGGCCGCATGGTCGATTATTTTTCGAATTTTCATTTGTGAACTTCTTATTATTTTTTTAATTATACATAATCGATTGCTTTCCATGTCCTTAAGCTGGTTGCATGTTGATAGTTCACATTATTGGTACTAATAATTTAAAACCAACGTTGTTCCTCTTCTTCCTTTATTATTTATAAGTCAAGTTTGAGTGTGTTGGAATTATGTCATGGTTAGTGCAAAAATAGTGTTAATTTTGTGCTATCTAAGTTAGTGAAAATATTGTTTGGATTGCACATTTAAAGTAGTTATAGTGAAATTAGTAAATAATGAATTATTTTTGTTTTTTTACAAATAATAATAAAATAATAAAATATTATCAAGTTATAATATAATAATATAATAATAGTAACACAAATAACAATAATAAAAAGAGTAAATATAACTGTCCCCCATATTAGCGTCCCCCTTACGCGCCCCCCCACTCAAATGCAATGATAAATTATTTTTAATTCTTTGTATAAATATTTTATAGAACAAATGCAATGATAATAATATTTTTTGAGTATAAAGACTTATACTAAAAAATATAAAGACTACTACATTTGAGTATAAAGACTTATATGAAGGGCGTGTAAGGGGGACAGTTAGTCGCTTCCTAATAAAAAATAATAAAGTAAATAATGTAATGAAATAATAATAATATTGAAAATAATAATGTTAATAAAAAATAATGACAATTACAATAATAATAGCAATAACAATAATAAAATAATGACAATACTAATAATAACAATAATAAAATAATAATGACAATTAAAATAATAATAATAATAATAATAGATGAGAGATATAATGCCTCCATTTTATGTGCATTCATGGTGCCTCAAGATTTACATCATTCATTTAAAATAAATAAATGATCTAGATTTAATTGCATAAAAAGAAGTGTACGATGAATGATGTGGGTTTTGAAGGCATACAAAAGTGGGGACATTATATCCCTCCTCATAATATTATTATTATTATTAATAACAATAATGCTTATAATGTAATAAAATAATAATGTTGCTAATCATGACATGTGCTAATTTGTTAATCTTATCATTTTATTGAGTTAGCAAAATAACGCTAACTAACACTACTTACAACTTACTAATTCATGTTTTAATCACATTTTGACTATAAATAGCTACACTAACTCATAATCAGTGTTATTTTCAGCGATCCAACCACACAAAAGTAGCTTTTAAGTCTTTTGTATTTTAACTCTTTTCGACCAATTGTAAGATTCTCGATTTGACAGCTCGGAGCAGCTGACAAAAAAAACCTTAATCATATGCTAATCTGAGATTTGAATGTACATATGGGTTAATATTTAATTGTTCCAACCTAAAGAGATGGGAACGGGATCTGGTGCTACGCAAGACGGTGTAGCACAGCATCTAAACCGTCCGATTTTCACTAATTGCATTAAGATTCGTGTCAAAGTATAAAGGACCTCCTGATTTTCATCTCTGACGGTCGATCGCGAAACTAACGGTCGATCCGAATCGTCCATTTGGTAGCACGCTACAGCCTATCCGAGTCCAAAGAGATGGGATGTCTTCCCAGTTATTCCTTTGATTTAAATAAACCTATATAAACAGTTCTTCTTTCCCAATTCCAACTAATTTCATTAACCTCCAAGCAAGAAAATGCAAACAAATATTCTCGTTCATTTTTTTCATTTTGATATTTACGGTAGAATACCAGGAAAAACCAAATCACCGAAATCATCTAAAAGAGTTCCATATATTTAATATATTTTTGTTCGTATTGTGAACTCTCACATTCAGTGACGGAGCTACATGAGATCAGGGAGGGGCAGTCGTTTCACTTTGTAAATTTTTTTTAAAATAAATTTGTGTATTTGTACGATATGTTAATTTTTTTGTAAAATAATTATGTATATTTAAAAATATGCATTATTTTGCTACTCTCTAAAACATAATAATAAATCTTATCTCTTTATGACAGGAAATTCTAAATCCGGCTCACATTTGTCCCGGTTTAGACCTACAAATTAGTTGGGTCGTTGGCTTCACTAAAGCTTGTAATTGACTATGCCAATTGGTTGAAAGTTGAAACATTCAACTACAAGCAACAATTAAATAAAGTAAATAAAGGACTAGCGATCTACCATTTAATACTGTTAGATGGTGTTGGATTTGAATGCTACCATCGTTACAAAGCGAAGCCCTCAAATTATAGATTCATCGTAGATACGACTGGTAAGTCGTTTAATCGCTTTTCGTTTCGTGATAAATAAAATGATTACGATTAAAAAAAATTCTTTTAAATAATAAAATGATTAACAAAAGTATATTGTTTTTTAATTGTTTGTTTCGTAGTTTCGTTTGTGACTGTGTCGTATGAATTTTTTTTATTTCAGAAAAAATGCTATGTTGAGAAAATGTGACGAGAGACGAGATGAATGATTGCTCTAACGAGGAGATGAAGGATTTAATTTCTGTGTATGGTTAGAATCGTTCATAATCGATTTCTGATTTGCTTTAGTGTGATTAGAGAGGAGACGGATGAAGAGCGAAGGAAATGAATTTGATCATTTTGATTCGTTCTGATCGTTATCTAGTGGAGTGGTAATGTACAAGATTTTTATAGAGAAACTCTAAGATTCAAGTTTTGATGGGACTACTTTTAGAGAGGAGTTTCAAGTTTATTTTCTGATTTCTTTGTGGATGTGTGTTGTCTGCCTACGTACAATGAATTAAAAAAAGAAAAACAAAGTAGGCATTGGTGCTCAATCCAATAAATAAAATAGATGATTAAACTATTTCATGTGTTTTGATATTAAACAGAAATAATTCAAAATACATTAATATAGAGTGAAGCAACAAATCTTTTGTTAGATTTGATTATGCCTTACAACCTTGACATGTTTTCATGCTACAGAAAAAACGAAGCATTTAAGCCACTTAGAGGAGAAAAATGCGACCTAAAATCATGCATCAATGCACTTGGCCGTGTGTGAGACATGAAATCGAGATCTTCTATCGCGCAGCACCGCCACTATGCGTGCTGCGCATAAAATATGGGCCTTTGATATGCATCAAGATTCGTGCAAGCTAAACTTTATAATATCAGACTCCCCTGAATCAAATTTGGGTCGTCCGTAGCTCACAGCGCAAGAAATCTGGGTCGTCCGTCGGTGCTGCGCGGTAGAAGATTAGCTTCCGTGAGACATGTGTTATAGCTAGGATGTTTTAGAAATAAGAAACCAAACAATCCGATCTTGTATGATGCAAATTTTGATGTAGCTCATATTGTATCGAGTACTTAAATTTTTTTCTTATTATTTTGTGGTATTAGAGTAACTAACAATTAAAAAATTGTGATTATTTAATATTTATTAATCGAGTTTCCACTGCAACGCGTGATCACTTGACTAGTTATTATATATAATAGATCTATGTTTTGTTCTATTCATTTTTTGATTAAATATGACATGGAGACAATAAATTTAGTGTCGATCGAGTCACTTAGAATTTCGAATCATTGTCGGGTCAGGTCAGGTTGGATCAGGTTTCGGGCCATTCAGTGTCAGGTCATTTCGGGTTTCAGGTCAGGTCAGGTCGAGTCGAGTATCGAATCATTTGGGTGTCGGGTCATGTCGGACCAGGTCGGATTGGCTATCGAGTCATCTGATGTCGGGTCTTTTCGGACTTCATATCATATCAAGTCAGGTCGGGTCGGATATCGGATTTTCTAATGTTGGGTCATCTTCGAGTTTCGAATCATATCGAGCTAGTCTAAATCAGACGATTTTGTCAGATCGGGTCAGATCAGGTCGGATTCTGCAACTCTATCCGTGCATGGCGTAAATGTCATTTTTGATAAAAGGTAGTAAATTTGTGCATTCTGGTGTTTGTTATTCTACTTTAGTTATGATTAAAAGGTTCGGTAATGAGTGCACCGATTATAAAAAAAATGGTGATGGGGTCGCATTTATTGGGGAAAGAGAAGGGATCTTGAGCCAAACTAAAAAGTCCATTTACATTGATTTGATTAATCGTGCATGTGCTCAAAGTCTACATTGATTAACCGCGCTTTCGCTAAAAGTCTTGCTATTTACATTACATGGACTTCGTTTAATGGTATTTCTTTAATATAATATTTAGTCAAAGTCATCAAATTTTTAATGATATATTTTTTTTCAATAGTTTCTAATTCGTGATCTTTGAGTTTACACAGCAGTACATTATTTTTAATTACAAATTGATGGACGGATTTTAACTATAATTGCTCAGAAAGTATAATAAATGAGGCATTTACATTATTACATATAATTTTTTGACTTTATATAATACTAGACGTACACGCTCACGCTTCGCGCAAAAAACAAAAAAAAACAATGGCAGAAAAAAAACGCAAAAAAAAATTTGCAAAAAAAGTTGGGAAATTTGCTACAGTGCTAGCACGATACAGTGAAAATATTATTTATAAATCAGGGTCGGATAAGTCAAGGCTCGGAGGGGGCAGCCGCTCACTCTTGAGTTTTTTTTGCAAAATAATTTTGTTTATTTAAATAATTTGTAAATTTTCTTTTTAAATAATTATATATTTGAAAATATATATTAATTTTTCATCTGAAAATTTTTATAAAACTTGCTCTTTTTTGACAGAAATTCTGAATTTGGGCCCGTGTGTGAATCCGACTCGAATGGAATTAGCCCAAGTGTTGAGCCCAAACTTAGATTTATTGTAGTTTATTACTAGAGACAAGAATTATTATATTTATAATTTGCACTATGTACTACGTGCGAATCACAAAATAAATCAATTCCAAAATTGCGTATTCAAAATTGAAATTTATAAAATAAATTCAATTATCAACCAACGAAATAAATTTATTACATCAACAAAATAAATCATATATAGTTATATCGCAAATTGAGCAAAGTATAAACCGAGCCGATGGATGCTTCAATTCATGTCATTAACAAACGAGCTGATTTGTTAGCAACTCGCGCCTAAATTTAACGAGCCACAATATCATGAACAATAGCTTTTCTAACAAATATAACAAATCATTTATTTAACTATCACAATTATGTTAAATGTGTCTCTTTCTCATAAAAATGATGTCAGTGGTTGCCTGGCTTTTTGATACAAAATTAGTGACATTTTCTTAAAGCTTGATAATAAAAACTTATCAAAGGAACAATTCAAAATTATACTATATTACAAAAAAGTGTAGCAAGTGTAAGTAATTAATTAACTAATTTCGATCCTTCCATTATTTATTTATTTTTGGAGTGACCTGAGCTCTTAGTTTCTTTGCATTTTTTATGACATCTACTGAGTGATTGCTTAGCCTTTAAATATATACATTCAATTCTAATGAAGAATTTTTTGTTGCATTTGATCTTTATTACACAAAGTAAGAAGTGCGTAGAGAAAGAAAAGGAGACAAGATAAGGTTCGGATCGAAATTCTAGAGTATACACGAAGTTAAGGAAAGAACTTTGATCTAGTAGTGTACTTTGTCGCGATTTCTTCACAAAATCTCCTGCAACTCAGAGAAAAAAAACAATGTCTGGAGTTGCAAATTGATTATTGATTATTTTACGCATTAGAATCGTATAGTAAACTTAAAGTTGGTATCAAGTAGTTTTTGTTGGATTAAACTCAACTCTTGTTTGACAATTTGCAAAACAAATCAGTAGTAACATTGCACAATTGAGTTTTGTTAGTTGCAGGTTTATACAGGTACAATATGATGACGCAAAGGCTCAATCTGTTGGGGTTTTGTTACGTGCATGATATGCGAAATTTTAAAACTTTTTCATGCAACCCAATTTAAATTCCAAGGATAATGTGTATAAAATTTGAATCTAACCAAGTTGTGAATTTGTGTACTTTACTTGGTATCGTAACTAAGCGTGATGACTTCCTTTGCGTAAAGGCTGCTCGCGTCTTCACGAATCAGCTGCAAGGATGCAGGATCTCGTCTCACCTCACGAAAGCTTCCCAAACGTGAAGCCTCTACCACGTGCACTTTTTGACGAGTTGAAGCAAGATTGCTAGACCTTCTAAAGAACAAGAATTTCGAATCTCCTTTTCTTCTCAACACATGAGAGGAGAATTGAAATTCTATTTGAATTGGATTAAAAAGAAGTGAAAACTCTCTCTTGTTACTCACAATTTCACCCTTTCAATTTTCAAATGAAAATCAGAAGTTCTCCAAAGTCACACACCCGGATGGATGCTTCCTCATCCTTTTATGTGCGCATGAATTAATTGTAAGGATACATTTAATTATTTCTTACGCAAGAAACTAGGAAGTTGAGGAGTTAACTTGCCTTGCGCAAGAAACCAAAAAGTTGAAGAGTTAACTTGCCTTGCACAAGAAGCTGCCAAATTAAATTCCCCTCATGGGTTGGCTCCCACCCCGAGCCCAAGTACATCTCTTTCATAATTTGGGCCTCGCTCAAATTGATCCAATTCAAATATAATTAATCATTTCCCATATAATTAATTAATTGTTCTATGCTTCAACTTGTCAAATAGAGCGACTCAGTAGGATCTATGTCATGATCAGTAATAAATTAATAAACATTAAGTTGGGAGCTCTATATATCGTTGATGCACCGCTTAGACGAGTCTTTAAGTCGGCGGTTTTTTTTAGTTGAGACCCGCTTAAGGACAGATTTTTGTGTCCTGCAAACTGGGGTCTATTTCCGGGTGCTTGTTTGAATTCTGTATTATATGTATGCTCTAGTATTTATTCGATTTTTTTGAGTTTCTTTCACGACATTAATTCAAACCTTTATTTCAAATTAAGTTAAGTTTTTTTTCTAAAGCACTCTTAATTGACAAGGTAATTGAATAATTAGTTTTTAAAATGTGCATAATTAGCTACCAAGTATTGGTTTGGGTCCAATCTTAGAGAAAGATATAAGCTCAAAAACTGGACCTAAATCCGCACTGAGAAATTTTATAATTTTTTATGTTTCACGGTAGTTGTGGGGAACAAAGGTGTACAGATTGAGAGCGCTATGAGATGATCACACGAGGCCGCAGTTGAAGACTTTTATTACGATCCTTCGTTTAATATTTTTCTTTTATCATTGATTTCTAGTTTAAATGATATGATAGATGAGATTATGGCAGCCGGTCTATCAGTGGTGTCGTAATTACCTTTGTTTATTTTATTCGCTTTAGTAATTCTAATACTATTGATACATGTATTTGCGAAGTAATGTGACCATCTTAATTTATATAGTTATGTTATGTGTTGTATTAATGACTTATTTATATTTCTGCACATTTGTTCATTTATTGAGCCTTTCGTGTGGGTGCTTTCGCGCGTACACGTTGTGAAATTAGTCACTTTCGACCTGAAAACACGCACACTTTGTGAAATTAGTTTACTTCTTATTTCTGAGGAGAGACAATATTAACTAGCGTTTTGACTCGCGCTACGCGCGAAAAAATTAAAATTAAAATTTTAGTATTGTAATAATAAAAAAATTTAAAAAGAAATTTTGTTAAAAATATGATAAACAATAATTTACCGTAGCATGAACAGTGTATGACAGATAAAGTTCAAAAATGACGAACAATGCTTTTACTGTTTTTTTACCGTAGCATGAACTGTGTTTTTACAATAGAAATAAACAGTACCTGTATATTAGATATATTATTTAAAAAAATTCAGAAATAGAATCCGTTTGCAACATAACAGTCAACATGTATTTATATATATATTGACCCCCACACGCGGTAAATTTTTCCCTCTTTGCTACAGTAACATCACCAGCTACACGGCTAAATCCACATGGTTTGTCATCTCATCTGTGGCCGCATTTAGTCAGCGTTGTCTAAAATTTTCTTGTCTGAACATTTACAGGCGGTCCAAAATAGTAGGCACAGAACAGCACAGCTAAAATTCAATCAAAAAAATAAAAAAAAACAGCACAGCTAAAATTCAGAGGCACAGTATTAGTCGATTGTACAATGTGTACATTTTTTCCCTCAGTTCGGTTTCAGCGCAGTTGCATGCAGAGCGGTTGGTCAAAACTCGAAAATGCTTTTTCTCAGATTTCACACGTCTTCCTGTCGGGTGGAACCGTATTTTAGTTTTAATGTTTCCACTTACCTTGCACCTCTTTTGTCTTTCATTTTTCTATCTTGTTCTCACAACAATCGATTGCTCCTTTCTGATAATTGTATTTATTTATTATCGTTTCATGTTCCTCTGCAATGCTCGCAGAAATGATGTGCTGCAGAAGAAGGATTAAAGGAAGGAACTGAGAATGAATATCATCCTTCCTTAGTGGAATTTATTCATTTTCCACTCAAATTATATATATATGAATAAAGTCTATACCAAATATACGGTACCTCTACCAACCAAAACCATCCGAGCCGAGTACAACTTTTTTGGCACCACTGAAAAATAGGGTTTAAACAAAATCCGGGCGGGTCTACCCGTCCGTGCCCGGATCCGCGGATCTCGGATTCACGGATCTATCACGGGTCGGGTTGGCCCCAAATTCTCCAAACCCGTGTAGACCCGTGCCCGACTCGTGGATCCGACCCGTAGATCCGTGCAAAATTCAAAAAAATACAAAAAAATTCGAAAAAAAAAAAAATTCGAAAAAAATTCAAAAAGTTGGACGGATCCGACCCGATCCGCCCGGACCCGTGCCCGACCCGTCTGGACCCGCCTGGATCCTACCCGCCCGGATTTATCACGAGTCGAGTTGGGAGTTTTGAGTTTGAACCCGTGCATACCCGCCTCGTCGTACCCGTGGATCCGGACGGATCGGATCCACGGGTACCCGACCCGCCCTGTTTTTAGAACCCTACTGAAAAACAACATAGATATCTCAGGAGCGGAGGCAAGCTTGTTTTGGTCATGAATCCATGTGAAACAAATAATTTACTACAAAGAGAACTAACGTGTGAATAAAAAGTTATTGATTCATCTAAAAAAATGTTGCACTTATTGATGCATTTGTGCTGTTGCACTTCGCTCTTCTCCCACTAGTACAAAATTAAAGTATATATTCAATGATACATAGACATGTTTATTGTTTTTATTGACTTAATCGGATGCTGTGATTTTTTTTATTATTATCCATTATCATTTTTTTCTTAGGTGATGAATGTGCATAATTCTTTTTGATAATTATGAAAATGATATTGTTAAAAATAGTCAAGAAATATCAATTTTTAGATTGAAAGGTCAGAAGAATTTCTACCGAGAAAAGAAATGCCTTTTCTTACAATGTACTACAAAAATGACCTCATATAAAAATATTTACGATAGTGATCATATATACTAAAATAATTTCCACTATAACCATTAAATGTATTTATTATTGCATTAAATAAATAAATTAATATAATTCATGTTTGAGATAAATTGATGCATCAACGCGTAATATTTTCTTAATGCAATGATAAATTTGTTTTAAATTAAATTAATTAATTAAAAAATTTATGGTAATGACCAAATATTTTTCTCTAAATAGTTATGACCGAAAATATTCTTTTATACATAATCATAACTAAAAAAAAATAAAATTGAATTGTGGCTGACAAATTGAATTGAACGGTAGATTTTCTAAAAAGTTGCCGCACCGTCAAAAAAATATTTATGCACATATCTAGTAAAATTTTCTAGCTACGCTGCTAAATATCTCAACATTGAACCTACCATGTGTTTATCACAAGGCAACAAGATATCTCACAATGAAATTAATACTCCTTATTATGCAATTATTGTTAAATAAGTTTGTTTATTTATGAACAGGACCAGTTCATATTTAATTATTTACAGGGGAACTTTTGTATCCGTAGCGAAGTACACCCGTAATGAGATTTTTCTTTCATTTATATTTATATAACTAACGCAAATAGATCCTCACCTCACCTCACCTCACCTCACATCACTCTCAAGTTTATAATTTAGACGAAGCGTCGTTTAAAGAAAAGATACCAAGCGTTAACACCGGAGAAAGAAAAGAGAAACAATTAAACAAAGAGGCTAGTGTCACTCTAGCCAGACAACACCCACTAGAATAGGAAGTGATAGAGAGACTGTGTGAGAGAGAAGAAAACAGAGAAAGAGAGAACCTTTCTTCTCTCTAATCCATACCTCTTCATGTCATCCGACCCAAATCCAATCGATACCTCTACAAAAAGCACTGACGAAGAATGGAACAAACCCGAGCTCCAATCCTTTCACATAGATTCCTCTGTTACCATCCCTCCTACTCCATCCCCCTCCAGCAATCCACCTCAGTCTGAAATGGCGACATCCAGCTCAAAACCCAACACAGAGGATGAGAAGCCCATGCCACCGGCTCCAGCGGTCGGCCTCCTCGATCTCTTTCGGTTCGCTGATAGTTTAGATTATGTGTTAATGGCAATTGGATCTATTGGAGCTTTGGTTCATGGCTGTTCTCTCCCTATATTTCTCAGATTCTTCGCGGATCTTGTAAATTCATTCGGGTCTAATGCCGATGACCCCGATACCATGGTTCAGGAAGTTGTAAAGGTAGTTCAAATCTCTAACGTTAACTCTCTGTTTTCTTCTCTATTGATTGAATTGAATGGCATGGGCTGTTGTCTCGTCTATTAAATTTTGTTCTTGATTGTTTTAATTCAGTATGCTTTTTATTTCCTTGTGGTTGGAGCTGCCATCTGGGCTTCATCCTGGGCTGGTAAGCTTTTAAATTCAATCACATTGAGCTCTCAATTTAGAAATACTCAGTTCATTCATGGCTTCAGTGGTAGTGTGATTCTCTTTTGTCAAAAACAGAGATATCATGTTGGATGTGGACTGGAGAGAGGCAATCGACGAAAATGAGGATTAGGTATCTGGAGGCTGCTCTAAACCAAGATGTTTGCTATTTTGACACAGATGTGCGCACCTCTGATGTAATATATGCCATCAATGCCGATGCTGTCATAGTACAGGATGCTATCAGTGAGAAGGTGTGTAGCGAGTCGCTCATTAGTTATTAACAAACGAAGTTAATCAATATCACCTCAGTTTGTTAATTTTAAAAAGTTTCATGTTGCCCCTTAATTGTAGTTGGGGAATTTGATACATTACATGGCAACTTTTGTGTCGGGCTTCATAGTTGGGTTCACGGCCGCTTGGCAATTGGCTCTTGTTACCCTTGCGGTAGTCCCATTGATTGCTGTTATCGGTGGTCTCAGTGCTGCGGCGCTTGCCAAGTTCTCTTCTAAGAGCCAAGAAGAACTCTCTAAAGCAAGCAACATTGCTGAACAGGTTATTCATTTCTTTGAATTCCATTTTACTCCATGCATTTTTGTTTCTTCATTGAGACTAATGTTAAAATGTACAATTATTGTTCTCTTTATCGACTTTTGTTTCAGGCACTGGGTCAAATTAGGATAGTTCAGGCGTTTGTGGGCGAGTCGAGAGTGCTCCAAGCATACTCTGGTGCATTGACTGTGGCACAAAAGATCGGGTACAAAAGTGGGTTGGCAAAGGGGCTCGGGCTGGGTGGGACCTACTTCACGGTCTTTTGCTGCTATGCACTGTTGTTATGGTACGGCGGTGTTCTTGTTCGCCGGCATCATACCAATGGTGGTCTCGCAATTGCTACTATGTTTGCTGTAATGATTGGTGGATTGTAAGTGCATTCGACAATCTGTGTTTAATTTTCCTCGTATTCTGAAAAACATGAATACTGGGATTGAATTGCAAAATTTTGCAATGCAGGGCATTGGGGCAATCAGCTCCAAGCATGGCAGCATTTGCGAAGGCGAGGGTGGCGGCAGCTAAGATATACAAAACAATCGACCATAAACCAAGCATTGATAGAAACAATGAATCAGGGCTTGAGCTGGGTTCTGTAACCGGCCTTCTTCAGCTAAATCATGTCGACTTTGCGTACCCATCTCGGCCCGAGGTTCTGATATTGAAGGATCTCTCTCTGACTGTGGCTGCTGGAAAGACACTTGCATTGGTCGGAAGCAGTGGATCTGGCAAGAGCACTGTGGTTTCTCTTATCGAGCGGTTTTACGATCCAACTGCTGGTAATTAGGCAATTTACTCATTGTTGTTAAAAGAAAATAAACACATTAATTAATTCTTGTTGGAGCAATCTCTACTGAATATCAATTACCAAATTTATTTAGGTGAAATACTGCTAGATGGGAATGACTTGAAGAGATTTAAGCTGAGATGGCTGAGGCAACAGATTGGGTTAGTGAGTCAGGAACCAGCACTATTTGCCACAACAATAAAAGAGAATCTCCTTCTGGGAAGAGAAGATGCCACACAAGTAGAGATTGAAGAGGCAGCAAGAGTTGCCAATGCACACTCTTTCATAATTAAGTTGCCTGATGGATACGATACCCAGGTCACAATCAATCACTTATTTCTTTTCTTGCCTTCCCGCTTTCTTCTTTTTTACTGCTCCTTTTTACTGTCTCTATCTTTGTTAGTTTCAATTTTTGACAAGGCAATATCTCCTCCCTGTTTGTCCCTTTCTTGCGTCTCTTTCTTGGGTCTTTTGTGAGACAAAAATGACATCTTTTGTTGGATCCCCACCACAAGATGGAACCGTATCCAGTGCTTAAATATGGAGTTTGATTCTTCAATGCATTTCAGTGCTGTCAACTGTGTTATGGTTCGTTTATTAGAATCTCATTTTGAAATAAGGAGAGCTGGAGCAACCTGCTAACATTCGCTTATAAAGCTGGATCAAAATAGTTTTATCCATCAATTATCTATCATTAGTATGCCCAAATGGGTCGTCAACCTGGTACCACACAAATGGCTACATAGAATTCAGACATCCATTAATACCATTGGTGCAATGCCAATTTGTCCCAACAATGAGTAACATGACAAGATTCGTTACTTAAGGGTCGTTTTCTGCATCCATGAGCTGAGTTCAGCTACCATGACCATGTCAGGTTTTAATGGAGTTAGGTTTCGAATCCCTAGTTTGTTTCCCACTTGTACCCATCTGCTAACTAAAGTATATAATAAAGTTTCCTACTTGTACCCATTTGCTCTCTTATATAATAATATTATGCCAAATGTCATTTGTGAGGAATGTCAAATTTTCAAATGGATCCCGAGAATCAGCTTGTCCTTTGTTATTAAATTAATGATCCCTTGAGAAATGAAGAATTTCTATTATAGCATCCTAGAGTTACTACCCAGGTATAATATTATTTATATTATTCGATGGAGCATGTCACATGGCCAATGGTGGAAATCACTGTACATATGTTAACTTATTCTTGCCAATCCTGTCCTGGTAAAGTCTGAGCTTCAGTCAAACTGACCCTGCTTATATTATAGGTTCCTGTACATATATATATTTTTTATTATCTTATTAAATTTCAATGTCTTTGGGCCCCTATTTGTAGTCAAAATTACCTAACCTTGACTGCAAGCATAGATATTTTAATAGATCTTATACATTTCCTAACTAATAGAAGACCCTCATTGTCTCTGTTCTGTTACTGACAGCTCTTGAGTGCTGTAAATTTAGCAAAGACAGCAGAAATTACTGGAAGACTTAGATAACTTCAATCATGCTCATTCTCCTGATAATCATGCTAGAAAAACAAGAGAACTGAAAAAGAAACAATGCAACTCCTACTTTGAGATGTACTGTAGAACTAAAATATTTCAAGTACTAAGAATGCCAGTTAGAGAAGTCAAAATTGTTAATACCAGTCTGTATTTCCAGCAAGGCTCAATACTGGTTGAAGTTCCTATTCTTCACAGTAGGCTGACGGTCATATAACTTTTGACTGGGTATTGTAGGTGGGTGAAAGGGGGCTACAACTGTCAGGAGGGCAAAAGCAACGGATAGCTATTGCACGTGCCATGTTGAAGAACCCGGCTATTCTCCTGTTGGATGAGGCAACGAGTGCACTTGACGCAGAGTCGGAGAAGCTGGTGCAGGAAGCACTTGACCGGTTCATGATTGGCCGCACCACCCTTGTCATTGCTCACCGTCTCTCCACCATCCGCAAGGCTGACACTGTTGCCGTCCTACAACAGGGAAGCCTGTCAGAAATTGGAACACATGACGATCTCATGTCCAAAGGGGAGAATGGACTTTATGCCAAATTGATTCGCATGCAAGAGCAGGCACACGAGGCTGCTCTTATCAATGCCCGCAAAAGCAGTGCCAGGTATTGAAAATTATATTCTATTATCATTGGAAATCTCTGAGATGGTTTTATTTCATTTTGTTATTGTGTGTTCTGTTTACTTAATATTGTGTTACTAGTTTATTTTTTGTTTTTTCTTATTTTTTCTTGTTTAGTTTTGGATTATTAGGAAAGTTAGAACGACTTTCTGAATTTGATGCTTAAGAAATATACGATTTTAAATACAGACCCTCAAGTGCACGGAATTCAGTAAGTTCACCAATCATGATGAGGAACTCATCATATGGTAGGTCACCGTACCGGCGCCTCTCTGACTTCTCTACCTCAGACTTCAGCTTGTCATTTGACCCTCACCACCGCTTGGAGAAGCTGGCCTTCCGTGCACAAGCAAGCTCCTTTGTTCGTCTTGCCAAAATGAACTCTCCTGAGT
Source organism: Eleocharis quinqueflora (assembly GCA_964058865.1). NCBI lineage: Eukaryota > Viridiplantae > Streptophyta > Magnoliopsida > Poales > Cyperaceae > Eleocharis > Eleocharis quinqueflora. Next base: position 23,553 of record CAXKVX010001076.1, read on the forward strand.
GGACTTATGCACTTGTGGGCTCCATTGGCTCTATGGTTTGCGGCTCCTTCAGTGCAATTTTTGCTTACATTCTCAGTGCTGTTCTGAGCATCTACTATGCACAAGACCCCAAGTACATGAACCGTGAAATTGGAAAATACTGTTATTTACTTATTGGCATGTCATCAGCTGCACTCTTGTTCAACACGGTGCAACATCTATTCTGGGACACAGTTGGGGAGAACTTGACAAAGAGGGTAAGAGAGAAGATGTTCACTGCTGTGCTGCGTAATGAAATTTCATGGTTTGATCGCGAAGAGAATGCAAGTGCGAGAATTGCTGCTAGACTGTCATTGGATGCGCATAACGTGCGGTCAGCAATAGGAGATAGGATTTCAGTTATTGTTCAGAACTCTGCTCTCATGCTTGTTGCATGTACTGCTGGGTTCATTTTACAGTGGCGTCTCGCACTGGTGCTCATTGCTGTGTTTCCTCTTGTTGTAGGTGCCACCGTCTTACAGGTAAAGAACTGCATGCTCATACTTGATTTTATTTATAATCTGTTATGTATGTGTTTTTTTTAGTTGTTAAAAGATAATATGACTTTGGTTTTGTACAGAAAATGTTCATGAAGGGTTTTTCTGGGGACCTCGAAGGGGCTCATGCAAAAGCAACTCAAATTGCTGGGGAGGCTGTGGCAAATGTGCGCACCGTGGCTGCATTCAATTCAGAGGCAAAAATCACACGGTTATTTGAAGCTAATTTGAGAGGACCGCTCCGACGGTGCTTTTGGAAGGGCCAGATTGCTGGAAGCGGATTTGGTGTGGCTCAGTTTCTTTTGTACGCATCATATGCTCTTGGTCTATGGTACGCATCTTGGCTGGTCAAGCACGGTGTTTCGGACTTCTCCAAGACCATTCGTGTGTTTATGGTTCTCATGGTCTCAGCCAACGGTGCAGCGGAGACCTTGACACTTGCGCCTGATTTCATAAAAGGTGGTCGAGCCATGCACTCTGTTTTTGAAACCATTGATAGGAAGACTGAGATTGAGCCAGACGAACCCGAGTCAATTCCTGTACCAGACCGGCTACGTGGTGAAATTGAACTCAAGCATCTTGATTTCTCGTATCCATCCCGGCCAGATGTGTCCATATTCCGAGACCTTACCCTAAAGGCACGTGCAGGTAAAACCTTAGCCTTAGTTGGCCCAAGCGGATGCGGCAAGAGTTCGGTGCTGAGCCTAATTCTTCGGTACTATGAACCAAACTCTGGTCGAGTTCTTATAGACGGGAAGGACATAAGAAAATATAACCTCAAGTCGTTGAGACAAGCGATAGCACTTGTGCCACAAGAGCCTTTCCTCTTTGCTGCCTCTATTTTTGACAACATAGCTTATGGTAAAGAAGGTGTGAGTGAGGCAGAGGTTGTGGAAGCAGCAACTCAGGCTAATGCACACAAATTTATATCTGGATTGCCTGATGGATACCGGACGCTAGTTGGCGAACGCGGGGCACAGCTGTCAGGTGGCCAAAGGCAACGGATAGCAATAGCCAGAGCGCTGGTAAAGAAGGCACAAGTCATGCTTCTCGACGAGGCAACAAGTGCACTAGATGCAGAGTCTGAGAGGTGGGTCCAGGAGGCATTGGATAAGTCGGGATCTGGCCGTACCACAATCGTGGTGGCGCACCGATTGGCGACTATTAGAAATGCTCATTCCATTGCAGTTATCGATGAGGGAAAGGTGGTCGAGCAGGGATCACATTCTAGCCTGCTTAACCACCATCCCGACGGGGTGTACGCAAAGATGCTACAGCTGCAACGGTTCACATATCACCATGTGGAGCCTGGTGCGCCAGGCCCCTCGTCAATTGCTGGTTAGTTGGGGTGAAGTGTTTGATCACCACACAAGTGTTGGTACTACATTTTTCTTTTTTGAGCTATTGCCTGTTTTTACCTTTTTGTGTAATTTTCAGAGATTTAGGTAATTTTGCAAAGGTGCAGGTCTGATTTGTCTTGTAATTAATTAGATTATTATGATATGAGAATGAGAATATGTATTTAGCCATTTTAGGGCTTCTGTTTGCATCTGTGAAAAATATTAATACCTGGAATTGCAATTCTTTTTCTTGGATGTGAATATAAAATGATTTTTTCTTCGATCAAGTGAAATTA